>CATIWQ010625276.1:0-18855 GCA_949673415.1 Euphorbia schlechtendalii | reverse complement strand
TCGTGTTGGCGGGATCGACTTCCATTTTCGATACCGAGAAAGCAAGCCGAGGAGAGAAGGTAGCTAGTTCAGTACCGGGCACGGTAGTAGCGGCTAAAGATAAAAGAAAGAAAGCACCTAGGCTAAGAAAGGGGGGGGGGTGGGGTTCCCGCTTGTCCGCTAGCCAGCTTAAACAACCGAAAGGATTATTACAATACCCCCACATTTTTAAATATTTTATTTTGAAGATAACTTCTTCCACGTATCGTGAAGTCTGTAATACTCTCACGTTAGCACCGAGATTACCGCCCATCAATCGGAACAAGAACCGTTGTTCCCATTGCCATTGCGCTTATAAAATCTGTCATTCAAAGAATAAACTTTATTATGACATTAATTGCTAAGTATCCTTTAAGATTGTTGGAAAAACAATGGTAAAAATAAAATATATAATAAACTCTTCGATCTCAATTTTCTCTTTCGGATTTGGATATGCCAACCAAATTGAGAAGTTCTCCTTATGAAATTTTCTGGTCCAACCTTCAACCAAATCATAAACATATATCAATAGAATATATGTAAGAATACAATATAATATGAATAACAAAACAAGTTAAAGAAACTTGAACACCGATAAGCTGAGTCATGTCGAATGACACTGTCCTTAAAGGATACTTCGTAGTTCCTTCCAAGATTAAACAGCTCGTTCACTATCGATTTAAAAGTGGAAACAGGAATACAGAGACAATATCATATCCAAAAATATATAAGTGGGGACAATAAGTAATCACATATTTCGTGCTCTCAAAATAGTCACCAATTATGCTCCATCTAATCAGATTAGTTCTATACTTTGAAACAACAAAAGTTGGCCTTTTATTAACACACAAATAGAGCTATTAAAGAGAATTAAAATCAGCCCTTTAATAACAATAAAAATTTCCCTTACTAATTAGTTAGAGAGTCAAAGAGTAAAACATATTTAGACCAAATATTGCCAATACATTGATTATCCCAAAATGAATAAATATTACATTTATAATCATATAATGGCCATTAAAGTTTTATACCCGTTGACAATAAAACAATTTTACATATGTATACAAATTGAAAAAATAACAAATTAAATCTTAATTTGTAACACAAAAATATTTGTTTTGAAATAATATAACACAAATTTTCAACAGTAATAGTTTAGCAAATTTTGTAACAACTATATTTTACATTTTTAGCATCAAATATTAGTTTTAAGTGTTTGGTTTTACAACTGTTTTTATATTTCAAAAACAAAAAGAATCAGCAAATATAATAGTGTCATAATTATTATAATAGGTTATTTCAATAATGTTATCAAAATTGGATCATTAGATTTATATGGTTAAACCCATGGAAATTTGTTTTGAAAATTTTAGGATAGACTCTCAAGCTGCTAGTAAATACAGTGAAAATAATTTCTAATTGAAAACTTATGATACCAACACCGGATGTGCTTGATGTATTTTCCATTTTCACTGTATATATTATATTAAATGTTTAAAATTTATAAATTCTGATGTGATTTTGTTTTTAAGAAAGTTAAAATTCATTTGACATTTTCAATCGTTTGATCAAATTTCATACCACTAATCTAATGATAAGGTTAAAATGTGGTAATTTTGTCAAAACAAAATCAAAATAAATTTTCTCTATAAATTTTACTCTTATTATAAAGTTTGATGAAGAATGTGTACCAAAATAATCATATTAGAAAAAGAAAAAAAAATTCAGAAAGACCAACTCAATACGTTAGGAATAACTTTTATATAACTCAACATTTTTATACAGTAATATTTTTTACTATATTAGTATAAAATAATTAAAATTTACTATATATTTGAAAAGTGCACCAATCAGAATGAATATTATATCCACAAAATGGTTGTGATGATCAAAGTTTGAATCCTTGCATTTGCAATTGTTTCAAAAAAATTTTTTTTGAGAAAGTACAAAATATCTAGTGATACATTTTTCTACGCTTACAAATTTTTTCAATAAATTGCATTAACTGGTTTTTTCAATTACTTGATTTAGCAATGTTACTAACTAAGAGTACATTTAGGTAAATTTTACGATGATTTTGTTAAAAAATAAAGTTACTATTAATTTACTAATCATTATTGGATCAATGATGTGATGGTTGATCCAATAGTAATAAAAAAGAATGTAAAATTTTTTTTGTTAAAAACAAAGCACCATGTCTTTATTATCCTGTAAAATAAGAAAAATTACTGCTTTACTCTTTTTTTGCATTGAAAAACCGCCATGTGGGATTTCATAAACGAAATTCTGGAGAGTTAGATTTTACTGCATATATTAAAATAGTCATTCATTGAACCAAAAAAATCATCTTTGTTAGTTTTCATATAATGAAAGTATTACGTAATTGCATCAGTGCTGATTTTATTATTTATATATTTTTTATCAGTTTTTATTTATTAATTCTTTGTAAAAAATGTTCACTCTACTGTAACAGTACAAAAATTAAGAAAATTAAATATTATCCGCTACAAATTTTTCCAGTCTATTTACTTGATTATCTTAATAAAATTTTCATCATATTGATATCGATTCAAGAATAATTTAGGATTCCTTTGCAGTAAAACAAAGTGACCATTCAAAACATCCACCCAAATTAGCATAAAAGGTAGAAAATCTCGATTTGAGTTTTCATAATATTATTTTGATAGAGTAGTCTTTTGAGTTCACATTTATCCCAAAAAAGTAATCCAATTGATAAAGTGTGCTAGTTTAGTCGGTATGTGTTGTATCATGAAAACTATTAGATTTTAGGCGTCAGCATTCGGTTGAAACCGAACCGAATCAATTTAACCGAATATCAAATAAGAAAAATTTTATCAACCGAATCAAATCGAATAAGAAGTGAAACCGAATTAACCAAACCGAAAAAAATTATTCGGTTCGGTTAAAAACCAAATTGAACCAAAATTTTATCAAATAACATGTATTTTGTACTTTGATAATTCAATCATATCAAATATGGTCAAACTAAAATTCAAAGTTTAAAAAATTCAAATTACAAATCCAAAATAAATAATACAAATACTAATTGTTTCATCAACTTAAACTGTTGTAAGTCCAAAACTAAATACAAATATATAGCTAACAATAATCAACACTCTTTGTCCATCACTTATTTCGGTTCGGTTCGGTTACCATGGTTTTTCACACAATAAAACTGAACCAATCCGAAAATCAAAATAATTAAAATTTTATCAACCGAATTGAATTGAATTTTTAAGATAACCGAACCAAATTATTATTTTGATTTGGTTCGTTTCGATAATTTGGTTACCAAACCATTTACACACCCCTAATGACATTCTAACCAACACTACTAATAGAAAATAACCGCGCTTAACTTTTTATAAGAAGGTATTGTTTTTCAAAGTTCTGTTTTAATTAATATATATAATTGTAGATTTTAATTTTAAATAATGCATTTTAATCTTTGGGTATATCTAATTAAGTATTTTCTAACTTAACTTTTTTTGAAATCAACTCTATTTTAAAAAAAATAAAAATAAAAAATTTTAAAAAACAGGTGTCGGATATAAAACGGGCTCCACCCATTTGCAGAAGAAACATGTCCATTTGAAAAATACAGTTACAGATGGCAACAAAATCCAAAATATCTTATTTCGAAGCAATTATTGTCTTATTAATTTCAAATTTCTTTTCCCTATCACTTACTCAACAACCCATCACATTCACACAATTTCTCTGCACTTCTATAAGTACCGATTTTAATTTCCTCAATAATCATACAAATTCCTTCAAACAAACCCTAATGGATTCAATTGAGCACCGGATCCTCCAAATTAACGGCATCAACATTCATCTTGCAGAATCGGGACCTGCCGACGGTCCGGTGATCCTTTTCCTCCATGGATTCCCGGAGCTTTGGTACTCCTGGCGCCACCAGATCGTAGCTCTCGCTTCTCAGGGATACCGCGCTGTTGCTCCGGATATGAGAGGGTTCGGGGACACCGACGCGCCGGCAGATCAACGGAGTTACACGTGCCTACATGTCGTCGGAGATCTAATCGGAATTCTGGATGCGGTGGCGCCGAATCAGGAGAAGGTTTTCGTCGTGGGGCATGATTGGGGCGCTTATATGGCTTGGAAGCTGTGTTTGTTTAGGCCTGATAGAGTGAAAGCTTTGGTCAACCTGAGCGTAACGTTTACGCCGAGAAATCCGACGATGAAATTTACGCCGGCGTTGAGAGCTGTTTACGGCGACGATTATTATATGTGCAGAATTCAGGTACTATATTTCATCCGAATTGTTGATGGAATCTTTGATTGTGCTTTGAAGTAGCGAATTAGATTGTCAGATGATTTGATTTGTTGTAGAATCCTGGAGAAATTGAAGCTGAATTTGCAGAGCTTGGAGCTGAGAGAGTGATGAAGGAATTTTTAACATACAGACATCCAGGCCCTCTCTTCTTTCCGAAAGGGAAGGTGTTTAGCCGGTCACCGGAAAATCCACTCGTGTTGCTGGAATGGTTGTCGGAAGAAGATGTTCAGTATTATGCCAACAAATTTGAGAAGAAAGGCTTCACCGGCGGGCTGAATTACTATCGCAATTTAGACCTGTAAGTTGATCCCTGTTGAGATTTTTGTGGGTTGGTGCTTTCCACTTTTAATCTATTATTTTATTGAGTTCATGCACTGACTTTTCAAATCCCAACATGATATTCCAACCAAAATCCTTCTCTACGGTCTACGTTAACTTAAATCTAGCCTTTTAAAAATTTGATATAAATGATGTAATACAAATGGCTAATTATAAAAGCAAAAATTAAACAAATTGGCTAAAAATTTGTTATTGATTTTCAGTTTTAAAGAATTTTATCCAATTGATAAAGTTGTGATTAATAATTTACCAAATATTTTTTTCTTTGAATATACAATAGGATAGCCTAAGCACTTATGTTTCCTTAGTTATTTTTTACATCTCTCAGTTTTCATTTTTTTCTAGGTTTTCCATTTTTTTCAATTTTTTTAATAGAAAATTGAAAGATCGTTTATCTATCTTGCATTTTCGACTTTTCCTTTCTTAATTTTAAATGAATTTCCAGTGAATAATTAAGAAGTTCTGTTTTCTGTCCATAAAAAATTAGAATTTAACCATAATATATATTTTTTAGACAAATGAAAACAGTTCAAATATTTATTAATTATATCCTTACAAAATGACAATAAATTGTAAATGAAGGTTTACTGTCATTAATATTAGTAATTATATGATCTCATAATAAACAAATATTATTGTACTACATTTTAAAGTTATTATATTCCTACATGTATTATATCAAATTTGGAAATATGCTTTTGCAGTTTCTGAACTTAAACATCAAATTTAATTTCTATCAGGTATATATATAATTTTAGTAAATAGCAAAATTATGAAACTTATTATTTTATAGTGAAAATGGTTTCTTATGTATAGACCTGTTCGTCGGGCGGGCTGAGCCGGGTTTTTTACTAAAAACGTCAACCCAAGCCAGGTCTTGGCCCATATTTTAGAACTTCGGGGTTGGGTTAGGCTTACAAGATCATTCTCAATCCCTGTCCAAACTCATGAATAAATTTTTGTTATAAATTTTTTATTAAATTAAATAGAAAAAATATAAAATAAGCCAAAATATGTTTAAATTTTAAACATAATTGTATTTTTTACTTTAAATCTTAATATTTGGTAACATTTATTATAATCAAGTATACAAATTTAATAAATAAAATATTAAATATTAAAATAATTATAAATTTAATGTATAAATATATAATAAATAAATAAAATTATTTGCCAGACCGGTTCGGGCCGCACTTGCATATCTATATAAAATTTAACGAGTTCGGGAAAGATTTATATAAAAAATGAGTAACCAAGTCCGGCCTGTTAAAATTGGCTTGAACCGAAATACCCGCCCGACATGCGAACAGGTCTACTTGTATATCCACTTTAATTAGAACCTAAAAGTAAATGATGAATTCATTTATTTTAATTATAAAACTACATAGCATGGCATGCTACTATACCCTAAAATAAAATTATCTTTGAAACCATGGCGCATTTAAAAGTGCAAAAGTAAAGTAGGCACATAAACCTATAAAAAGAAGTAAAAGAAGTAATATGAAAAGAAGTACTAAAAGGTGTTCCTTGTTGTATGGAGGATTTTAGCCGTGGATTCCAAGTTTAATATGGTATAAAAGTTCTCTTGGATGATGCAACATTAATTTTAAAAATAAACGTGTATTTATAAGATAATGTTAGTAATTCTATTTATTGTTAGACAGTGTTTATTTGATTATCTATATCTAGATAATCAAATAGACATTATCTACAATTAATGATAATACGTAGATGTCACATCATATAGGAAGATTGGTTAGACAACTTACTAAAGATGCATTATCAAATTAATTATTTATTCCTTACTATATGTTTAGACAATTTGTGGAATAAATAAATTACTAAAAATAATATCAGTACCGATCCGTATTTAACTTACATTGGAAAAAGCACATACTATAAAATTAAATTAATGATTTATTATTTCCAACTTATTGTTCATTTATTTTAGAATTTAATTCAGTTCCATTTCATTAATTTCAGGTGAATTCATTCACATTATTTTCTCATTTTTAAATAATTATGACCCCCTGAGTATTGATAAAATAGACTAACTATCATCCTGTGAGTTGAAAAATAATTATAACCTCATTTCACTTTGCCTAAATAATTATAACCTCATTTCACTTTGCCTTCTTTTTATACTTTATCTCACTGCCTTTTAAAATTGTCACAGTAACGTATTTTTTATCATATTTAATTTAATTTTGTTTGTATTACGAGGTCTGTATAATAAAAAATTCATTTATTTGACAATTTATAAGATAACATTTTTGACAATGCAATAGTTTTGAACAATTTAAATCTATAACATTTAAAGTATAACATATAAGACATTATTTGTTAAGAAACATATGTCATGTCCAAAATTTGACATAAATGAGGTAATGCAAAATATAAGGAAGTTACACGTAAGAGTATTAATTATTTTTTAAAACACAAACAATTACTATTGTGTTTGTTTAAAATACATGAAGATTATTATCATTTACATTTTTAAACTATACAACTTTTGTAACTATACAATGAGTATGCGATCCTTGTTCTGTTTGCGTTTCTAAAACTGAAACAGAGGAAAATAGTAAAGTAATATTTCCGGCCGTTTTTGTTATTAATAAAAGTTGGATGTGTTCCAATAACTAATAAACTGTTTCGACTATTTATCATTTAATCAAGAATTTTTTTTAATAAATAATCTATATATCCTTTCTCAATTTTTTTTATTCTTTTTTAATTTATAATTGGATTTCTTTTAGTTACTGTGTTTGAGTCTATTTCTTAAAAGATTAAAATCATACTATACATGTATATAATTTTTGTTTTGTAGATATAATATCCTGTTTAGTTCTTACATGCTTCTTCACAATTTTTAAATCTATGTATAATTAGAAATCGTGTTTTTACCATTGTTTGAATTTCCATTTAGTTTCCGTTTTCATGCTAGCTGATACACGAACATGCTAAATTTCAGCCCATCATTTATTATCAATGGCTAATATCAGTACAACTTTTCAACTTTACAACCTAACTCTACAGAATTCCAGTTCCAATCTTCAAACATCAAAATTTGTTCGATCCTGTTGATTATACTCAATGTCCTTTTGTTTTAATACGATAAATCGTAGGCTTCAACTATAATAACATACATTCAATGGAACCAAAGCTACCTTACCATAATGGTATGCTATGTTATATTTAACTGAAATGATCTTAACTGAACCTGATCCGATTTCAATATTATACTATAACTGGAGTGAACTAACTGAATTGAACTGAAAATAAGCTAGAAAGAAAAGTGTCATAATGTTTTGATATTGTTGTCGGGTGAATGGAAATGCAGAAACTGGGAACTGACAGCACCATGGACCGGAGCTCAGGTGAAAGTACCGGTGAAATTTATAGTGGGGGATCAGGACCTAACCTACAATTCTATGAGGAACAAAGATTACATAGAGAAGGGTGGATTCAAGAGAGATGTTCCTTTCTTGCAGGAAGTTGTTGTAATGGAAGGAGTTGCCCATTTCATCAACCAAGAGAAGCCTGATGAGATTTCCAAACACATCTTGGATTTCATCCAGAAATTCTAGTTCAACTTTGTGTTCGATCTTGTTCAAAATGTCGAATCTGTAATAAGTTGTATTGTTTCTCCTTGGTCAAAACGATACAGGATGTTTTAGAACCTTTTCTTTTATAAAACTCTTTATGCTGGTAAGAATGAAATGTTCAGATCCTAAAACACAAAGCATAATAATTACAAGGAGTCCAGCAGAAATTGTAAAAGCATAAAATAAATATATGTCAACTCAAAGCACAATTTTAACGCACAAAAATGTGGAAGCTCAAATATTCTCTTTTGAGTATAAATATATTAATTTTCTTTTTCAACAAGTAGAGCACAAAACATTTAAAATATAGATTACAATGAAGTTCATTACTTGATTCACTCAACTACTTTACCTTTTTATTTTATAACTTGTGTGAATAAAAGAATTTGAAAAAATAAACCAAGTTTTCCTTCTACAGAGAAACTGCTTTTTATACGTTTGAAGCAGAATTTTGCATTGTTTAATGTTCTCTTTATCATATTGAATGGCTTTTGCGTTTGAACTGATTCTCCTTAAAGTTGTTGTAGGTTTGTTGGAGACGAATTAAATGAGTGATATGATAAGTCTGTTATGTTTGGCATCTTGAGTTAGTATGAGTAAGAAAACTGTTACAGTGATTTCGATAAACAACATAGTCTCCGAGTTCCACGCTATGACAAGGAGGCAAGATTTTAAGAA
This sequence comes from Euphorbia schlechtendalii, assembly GCA_949673415.1. NCBI lineage: Eukaryota > Viridiplantae > Streptophyta > Magnoliopsida > Malpighiales > Euphorbiaceae > Euphorbia > Euphorbia schlechtendalii. The sequence continues at coordinate 9,897 of CATIWQ010625276.1, read as the reverse complement.
GTCTTCTTATATAATTAATCAGTCTATCAACAAATTCGATCTTAGCCTTTCAAAGGAAACGTGTAAATATACTCTTTGGCGCTTTCTACCTTCACTGGTTTTCAGTTCCATGCAATGTGCCTTTTGGTAACATGTGAAAAACTATTCTATGCAAACTACTTTTTTTTTTCCTGAGAATGTGTGTCATATATTGATAAAATTAGTTTTCAATTACAGCCCTAATCAAAGGTGGACAAGTATTATGGCAAGTCCTCCTACCTGTCGAAGAACCAGTTGCTCCTGCTAACAAGTGAGCAGCTTGATTCGCAGACCGACTAACATAAACAACCTTAATGTTCGAAAATAAAATTAACAAATTTAAACAATCTTGCAAAATCAAACCAATTGACGAAGCGAAAACCGTCTTATTATTTAAAGCATGCACTATGTTGATGGCGCCGAGCTCCACGATTACGTATCGAAACTGTTATCTTTTAACCAGCTTAGAGCTTCCCGACAGCTCATTGCCTCCACCAAAAAAGCATCACCAGCTCCCGGTAGTAGAACTGATCTAGCAGCCATCAATCTTCCCGAAGAGTCCCTTGAGATTTAAATTTTTTAGTTGTTTATATAAGTTAACAGTGCAATAAATATCAACCATTAAAATTTAAAATTTAATACATGATTATGATTGACTCAACTATACGAATTTAGAGAATCTTAATCCATAATTACACACATAATCTAAATTTCAGCTTTGGGATGACTTACATTAAGACTTTGAGAAAATAATGTCAAAATGACCTAATTCTGCCATCATCTCTTTTGAAGAAAAAACGCAATGCGTTTGATAAAAATCTATTATTATTACACAAACCAAAAATTTCAGCAACAATAACCGCAATACATAAAAATTGTACAATTTTCACTCTTACATCCCCAATGGCAGTAATTCCTCATGCTGCAGTTCATTCAAATAATAAAACATAACTTAGACAAACAAGGACTTGAATGCATCCCAACAGCGACTACTTTCCTATCAGATTGGTTAGCGAGCAAGAGAACATATTACTTAGCTCAAGAACTTCCGGGCCTTATTCGTTTCTCAACCTCAAAATGAACATCTATGAGATCAGTTATCCCAGCAGTTATCTTATGACCTGCTTTTACAGGGCCCACGCCTTCTGGAGTCCCTGCACGAAAACATCCCAACGTTACAAATAACGTGAAAATCCAGCTTCGTCGAACCACTTAAACACCACTCCATTCCATCTCTTTTTGCTCTTTAACCAATATGATGAAACGACAGCATCAGATATATCAAACAAGAAAAAAATTTCGTTTCTAAGGCAGATCATGGAAACAAAAGCAGAGAAAGATTAATGACATTGGGGGAGAAAAGGTTTTACATGGCGGCAGCAAGAGTTTTGAAAATTTTCATGTCGTGTCGCAATTGACGAAGTCTCTTTCAAATATGAACTTTCTTACTTCAATTGAGAACGAGGCTGTTTGTCGCGGAAGACAACGATAGGAAACAGCCTTGCCCTAGCCCTAGCCCTACAGGCCTGTTTGGTATTGTTTTTCAAGCTGTTATCCCAATTAAGTTTTTCTCACAAACTTTTTATAGAACTACATAAATTGGCTTTGCACGACACATTTTGATCCTTCATATTATTTGATTAGAAACTGTCTGACTAGTTTTTTCCAAAATCAACTTTATTGCTTATAGGAAAAGCTTGGAAATGAAGCTTTTCAGAAAAGCAACTTGGGAAAGCACAGCCAAATAGAAGGTTTGGGATGTAAAGGGAAGAAGTATTTCTAGTATGGCACAACCAAACTACATGAATAAGCATTAGTATTTAAGAGGAGGGAGTTTAGGAAGAAAGGCATCATTAAGTTTGTAATTATGGTCTACCTTTAGCAGAGACTCTACTAGAGAGTAGACAGGAAAGTTCACTTTTTTTTGGGGCATGAGATTAGCCTCAGACTCTCAGTTCATGTTTTCTTTTACTATCTAGTTAATTCCGAGCATTTTGACTTATACCATTATATAACCGAGGATCCATTATGATGATATACAAAAAAAAAAACATTTTTTTTAATTTTTGAGTTCTGTGTTCTGCATACATAGAATAGATACTGGCTTCAACATACAAAATATGTAAATTTTAATAGCTGGACTAAGCTGTGCAGCTCATAACCATTTTCAGTATCGAAGTGATATGCCATCTTCATAAAAGAAGTGGACGATCATATTTCATTAGAAAAAATTGGAAACTAAATTGTTGAATCAAATATTATAAAAGGAAAAGTGGATATCTCACTTCAGGTGTCTCTATTCTTTAACTGATAATTAAAGACTGGTTTAACACTGAATAGAAACTATGATTACCTGTTAATATAACATCGCCTTCAAAAAGTGTCATGATTGAGCTTATATGACTAATAAGATACGGGAGTTTAAAAATCATATCTTTGGTTGTACCCTTCTGCCGTATTTCGCCATCTACCTGTAGTTGTAGGTTAATAAGCACTGTCAGCTTAAAAATCAATCTTGAAAATTCCACATAACAGTTAAGAGAAAAATGATGATATTGTTGAGACCTTTAACCACAGTTCCAAATTATCAGGATCTGGCACACTAGACGTTGGAAGCTGCAAAGAGTGTTTTGACAAAAAATAGTCAGAACATAACGACCAACAATATTTACTAATTTGACCGCAACTTGAGATAAAAAGACAAAGAAAAAACTACCGAGTTACTTTCTATCATTTGTCGAAGAGAGAAATATATCGGCATACATATGGTGAGGTTTCTTTCACAGGGAAGAAAATTTGGTTCTACAATAGCAAGGTATATAAGGATAACATTCCATTTTATTGATATAAACTCAGATCCTTCATTAATTCTTTCCCTATAACATGAACTTGTTAGATTTATGATTCAACATTTAGATTGGTTTGGTTCTCACATTTATTTAGAGCTAGAAAAGCAAGATATAAAAATTAAACCAATCTTACCACAGAACTGATGGGTGTGAATGTGTCCTGCCCTTTAGCCACAGTCCATGGAAGCCCTGAAGACTGGAAAACAGGAGAAAGAAAAAAAATTCCAATATAACGAGGTGATAAGTGGATGCATATACGATTGAAAAGAGGAACACAAAAGTAAGCACTATGCCAAGTGATTATATTTTCCCACATGATTGATCATTTTGAAATAAAACTTGAAGCAGTACTTAGCGGATCAATATGAAAGGCGATCAATATAGCAGACACATTCCAACGTTCATTCATACAAAAACCACAAAACGCACATAAATACTACATAATTAATCATCTCATATGCAAGCCAGAGATGAGGAAAACAATTTCACCTTAGCAGCAGCTTGGATTTCCCTGGCAGTCATATCCAAGGCAAGAGCATAGCCTATAAAACCAAAAACCATCTGTTAATGAATTCTTTGCAAATACTCAAAACTTCTTTTTCGATTTTAAAATTTTCAAAATTGATTCCTGAGGATCATTGACAAATCAACCAACAGTATGTGAATCTAGACAAGTAATTACCTCCGACATAATCCATGGCGGTGGATTGAGGCACATCGCGAGCTTTCTGGCCGATGACGACAGCGAGCTCAACTTCATAATGCAAAGATTCCAAGGGATGAGGAATCTGGATTGCACCTCCATTGTTAAGGTAAGAAGAGGTCGGTTTGAGAAACAAAACTGGCTCCTGATAGTAATTGAAGTTTGAATACGAATCGTAAGGGAGAAATTCGCAATCAAATAGTAAAGAATAAGGATCTAGAAAACAAACCTTAGGAACGGCGTTTCCGAGCTCCTTCGCATGAGCAGCGTAATTCCGGCCAACGCCGACGATCTTAGTCCCGACTTGCAGAAGCTTATGGACACCTAAAGAAGCTGTAGCCATTTTCTTTCCGCCTTTCTTCTTTCAGAAAAATGGCCTAATGTCAAACAAGACTGCTTGTTAATTTTTTTATATGAATAATAGAGACTGACTGCTGGTTTAGGTCAATCCTAGAACTATGTGTCAAAATTCAGTTTGATGCCTAACTCCGAAAGTTAGTAAAATTAGTTATTTTTCCAATATTTAAACAATCAATTTTGTAAAAATTAATTATATATAAAAATAAGTTAATATTTATATATTTACAATACACAATGTTTATTTCATTTTATATCATATTACAATTATGCATTAAAAAATTGTTTTAAATTTTCACTGTACCAATTGTTTTAATTTGAATATATTACACTCGTATTATGTCGCTATTTTTAGTGAACTTTAATGGAGTAAACAACGATGCGTGAATTTATCATTAAATTTAGGTGGTATTAATTTTGAGCAACACTGTCTATAACAGTGTTTTTAAAAGATGGTCTAGAGGGAGGTTTTGAAACACCACCACGATTTTAATAAATCATCCGTTATTAGGTGATTTAAGACGGTCAACAAAGAAAAGTGTTGCTAAAGTGTTGAAAATGTTGTCAAATCCGGAAAAAGTGTTGCTAAAAGAAAGAAGTTGTTGCTAAAGTCCCGACCAAAGCCCATAAAAAGTATTGCTACATGATTTTTTAATTCTATTATAAAAAAATTTGTGTTAGTTAAATTTATTAAACTAATAAATTAGTAAATATAAAAATTTTAAAAAATTAATCCGCCTAGTCCCACCTAAGCCCTGATTGATCCCCCACCTAGATTTTCGGAGGCTCTAGCCGCCTGACTAGCGTCTAACGCATTTTAAAATACTGCAAAAATGAAGATTGTAACTTCAAAAATCAAAGAAATAAAAAAAAAATCGTACCATATGAAAAAATGAAAGAGAAATGCATAAAAAGAAAGTGAATCTGAAGTTGAAACCGAGCATGGGATGAAAATGGACAATCAAAGTGCTTGGTAGTCAAAATACAGAGTTAGTCCCTGAAAATCAAGAAAAATGAAATTACAGAGAACTGAACAGTAAAAAAGGATAAGTAAGATGGAAATAGAAGAATCGAAGTTCAAAATCATTCTATTAAATCAAAGAAAATGAAAGACTACCACTTCAAAATTCAAAGAAAAAAAAAACCGTATGCAAAAATGAAAAAGGAATGCAACTAAAAGAAAGTGAATCTGAAGTTCAAGCTGAAACCCAAAGTTGATCCTCACGTTCTGAGGGCCTTAAGCAAAGTAAGAAACAAGTGTCTCTCTAACTAAAAGTATTTATGTAAAATATCAATGTTTAACTGATGGGTTTATGTAAACCTCTATTTAGTTGAAAATTGTCTTAGTTTTTTATTTAGTGGATTTGGTCCTTGTATGTATGTCCCATTTTGGCTTATCTTAGGCAGTCAAGCGATAAAGTTTGTGATTTTTATTGTTACTATTCGTTTTCTTGTTGTTTGGAGTTAGTGCAAAAACAGTCCTTGTGTTTGTTTTAAACTCAGGCCTCAATCACTTTAACTGTAATTGCATGAAGTATCAGTTACAGTATCATGAACTAGCATTGAGATTGAGATTATTTATGATCAGATACCAATGATACAGTACACTATTTCATTTGGTGTGTTGGTTTATATCTGAATTTTGTGTTGGTAAAGTGTATTATAATAAAACACTGCAGAACATTTGGTCCGTTATATTGGTCTCTAAGTGTAGAAGTTTGTTATGAACTACAGATCTACTAGATGTTCAGAATGATCCTTCATGTTTGTGATAGGTTAACACTTGTTACAGAAGTACTATTTCATGGCTTGAAATTCTGGAAAATAACTTACAAGCCTACGGAGAGAAGAGATGATGTAAATCTAACTTTTTTTTGCTGTTTTGCATACTCACTCAAAGCGAAACTCGTACACGAGTATTAGATGACAGGCTTGTAATTCAGTCACATGTATTGTATGCATGCTATTTTGGCATGCCGAGTTCTTGAAAACATAATTCAACTATTTGATTGAATCGGAATTGGAAGATCCTTATACTTACTATTAAAGCTCATATTGAAAAAGAAAAGTATTATGACAACTTCAACTACTTACCTGTCCTAATGATCCTTCTAAATTCCTATCATATTGGTAGTACATGAATTGCAATTTTACATGACTTAAAACTTCAAATTGAATTCCAGTTTGGTTTTTTATATATTTAAAGGAAAACCAAATTTTACTGCAGTTTCATAAGTAGTTCCAATTGATGAATTCTTACCGATACACACGGCTACATTCTCCAACTATGCTTTAATCACTAGTGATTTAGCATTGAAGCAAACTACTTAGCTTAAAAAAATGATGATATGCCTTTACATTTGAAAGCCAACTTTAAACCTTTATCAATTTCTAGATATGTACACAAATGTAACCCATAAACATCATATTAGCAACTATTAAGTAGGATAAAAATTATAAAATCAACAAACTTCTTACAATAAGAAGTTTGCTAATTTTAATACGGACCGGGTTTTGAGAACTCTTCTCTTACATAAATGACATGTGTTCCTAAAAACTACTTTATGTTATTACTTTCTATTATTTTAATAGTTTAATGGACGCATGTCATTCATGCGGTAGAAGAGTCCTTAAGACCTGGTCACTATTATAATTTCCCGGATGATTGACTCTGTAAACCGTGATGACATAGAGATAAACAAGTCCAACTATAAACATTAATTTCCCGGATGATTGACTCTGTAAACCGTGATGACATGGAGATAAACAAGTCCAACTATAAACATTAGGGATGAAAACGAGGCTTAATGGAGTGGGTAATGCATTCCTCATCTCCATATCCATTAAGGTTTGGGGGAAAAAATATTCTCGATATCCATTAAGGATTCGGGGATCATTTTCCCTTCATTTCCTTATGGGGGATTATTTTCCCTTCATTTCCTTATGGGGGATTCTCCATCTGGTATCGGGTATTCTCTATTTCCCCACTAATAAATTATGTATAAATATTTCCAAACTTTCATATAATAAAAATTTTAATCATTACTTAAAAAAATTATTTGATAAAATTGTTTCAATGTTTAATGCTAAATAAATTTGAAGTCTTGATATATACTGCCTCCATTTCAAAATAGCTATCGCTTTTAGATTGTTTGTCAATACCAAGACAACAACAATTAAAGCAATAAAAATATTTATTTACCCCTATGACTTTTGTTAATTTGAAAGTTGATTGGATATTTTATTCTTTTTATCATTTCCAATGTGCATTAAATAAGTGTGCAATGGACAAAATTTTTAAAAATGTGCATTGGAATCCTAAAGCGACAGTTATTTTAAAATTTTTCTAAAATCTTAAAGCGACAGTTATTTTGAAATGGAGGGAATAATCTAAAAAGTCTATCATATTACATAATAAATCCTAAGAAAATAAAGATCAAGTTTGAGATGCAATGTTCAACATTCAAAATAAGAATATAGATAAAAACATCTATACTAGTATGTTTTATACAATAAAAACTTTGAATCATTACTTAAAAATATTATTTGATCAAATTGTTTCAATGTTTAATACTAAATAAATTTAAAATCTTAATATATAATTTCAAAAATCTATCACGTTACATAATAAATCCTAAGAAAATAAACATCAAACTTGAGATGCAATGTTCAATATTCAAAATAAGAGTTTTGATAAAAAAAACATCAAAATCAATAATATTCGGTTCAATTCCACGTTGTTCTTCTATTTATGTATATAACTTTTAAGGTTGCAGGGCTTGTAAAATTACAAAAAAAGACTTGGAATAAAACCATAACCATATGCCATATAATACAAACTATAATTTTTATAAAATATAGAAAATATTTGGAGGTTTCAGGAATAATTCGAGAAATATTTGAGGATCTTTCAATGGAGGTATATCAATGTTGGATTCGGGGAATTATCTGATCGAGGAGTGCATTCCCCATCTCCATATCCATTAAGGTTTCGGATAAGAAAAATTCTACACTCCCTACACGTGGGGAATTCTTATCGGGAATTCTCCATCCTTGTCAGAGCGGATCTCCATCGGATGAAACCCCGTTTTCATCCCTAATAAACATGGGCTTCTGATTAAAAAACTCGGAAATCGTTGGTTTTGACCCATAACAACATTTAACAAAATACCCATTTTTTAAACCTATTATTTCTTTGTCACATTTTTAATTTTCAATTAACAAAATACCCCCTTATTATTATTATTATTATTATTATTGTTATTATTATTATTATTATTATTGTTTCATACCCTGTTTAGTATCATTAATTTTATGATTTCTTCCTTTTTTTCAAATCTCTAATCACTTTTGTTTTGGTTTTGTCCTATTTTCTTTCAAGTTTGTTACAACTTTTGTTGCTAACAATTGTGACTCATGACGACTAGGAGTGGGAATCAATTAGAGAACTTCATATATCATAGCAACTTCGAAACCGAACTTCATCCCAATTTATGTTTTTTTTCGTTTCATTCTCTTTTTAATTCAAATTTATATAGTTGATAGTATAATTAATGATGCTCACAAGGTCTTTGATAAATCTACTACGAGAAATCGATATATAACAATGTATTTTTTTTATGTAAACCTATACATTATGCAAAGTTGTATAGTTGAACTATTTCATCTATTGGCTTGAAATCGCTTGTTTTATATCAGTTAGAGTGTTTTAGTACGGTAATATGTAATGTTAACAGAGACAAATATTGACAGACGCGTACAAGCCACGCGAGATCCCCAGGCGGATTACGTCCGCCTGGAATAGAGAGATTTAACAATGAGGTTAGGAATGTTCCTACCAATCTAGACGGTTCCCATCCGACTCGAGGGTAAAACTCCGTTGTTCATCCAAGCGGATCGGATCCGCCCAAATTAGGAAGAAATAAAGTCTTCCCTCAATCTCAGAGGAACGTGCAGGCGGTCACCGAGCTGAGTCGGCTTGTCCGCCTGGACCGACCCAACGCCTCAGGAGCATGGAGTCCAATTAAGAGTCTAAGACCTCAAAAGAGACATTAATAATTGGAACTCTCAATTCAGATAAGCTTTATCTTATCAACAAAATAAAGATTCACTCAAGCTAGAACTCTGGTCGATTCACACTTTTGGATCAGACCAGAAAACGTTCATGGAGTATAAAAAGATCTTTTGGGTTACCACGCAGAGGTACGTATTGAAAAACACACAAAAACTCCCTGCCTTATCTCTTAAATCTGATTTAACTTAAGCATCGGAGAGGCTACGCCGGTTAAACGGCTAGTCCCCCATAGCGACGTTTGTTGTTTTGCAGAAACCCTCAAACCACATAGGAGAGAAGTGTTAGGAGTTGATTTCAGTCAGAGAGTTAGCGCGTGTAATCACTTTCCAAGCTAATTTAACATGTACAATTTTGTCATACTTAATACAATGAGATATTTATATATGTCTCTTAAATTTGTTGTCAATTGAAAGTTGTTTGTTACATTGATTTAGTTTAAACTATATGTTCTGCAATTTTAAACTATATATTTTCTTAGCTTAATGCATCAATAAGTACCTGAATTTATTCCAAAAAACCTATCGTTTTCCTGAACTTTTAAAATGACCCCGTAGCTACCCCAACTTTGAAAATATGTTCCACTTTACTCCTTCAATGTCATGTGTCAGATTCTGATTTGAAAATTCAAACGAGGGAGCAAAGTGGTGCACTTTTTGAAAGTTAAAGGAGTTACAGAATCACTTTGAAAGTTAGGATGCAGTAGGTTTTTTGGAACAAGTTCAAGTACACAGTGATGCATTAAACCTATATTCTTCATTGTTGATATAAATTATAAATCTGTAATTTTAAACAACGAATGCTTGTCAACATAAACTATACTTTTTGCACTTTTAAACTATGCATTTGCGATTGAAATTTCTTATTTCATGCTATACTTAAAACAATGATATATATAT
>CATIWQ010625099.1:0-13944 GCA_949673415.1 Euphorbia schlechtendalii | reverse complement strand
TGGAAAAGAAATATTTGAATAATAATAATAATAATAATAATAATAATAATAATAATAATAATAATAATAATAATAATAATCATAATTTATCTACTTATGCATTTGAAATATCTATCTCTTATTATTATGTTTAATGTAATTTTATTTTATGAATAAATAAGAACTTGTCTTTTTTTTAGTGAAGAAAATGAATTCTTTCCCGGTATTATATAATATCAAGGCAAATAAAGCAAATTTATGTATTATGGATAGTGTCACTACCCATACTATTCTCAAAGTGGCGAAATATATTTCTACTCTAAAAATCCTGAAATGTCGTCATCATTGAACGCGCAAGCTGGTACAAAATCCCATGCTTACAGAAGGCTTTGAAGTCAAAACTTTATTTTCCATATTTGTAACCCTCTTTGGAATGACCGAAGCAACCAACTGTTGATCCACATTAGCACCACCATCGCTATTAAAAAGATCATTGTAATATGAAACTGTGTAATCTGCAATATCCTCACCATTTGAAACTAAAGCACCATCAATCATCAACGAATTTATTTTTATTTTCAAACACTTAACCTTGGTAATTCTGTGAAAGAAAGATGTATTGTGAAGTCAATAAAAAATACATAGAAAAGAAAAAAGAAAAAGTGTGTAAAACTTAAATGCAAACACCCTTCTTAGGCCATCGAATGCCACTTCTTTTTTTATAGATTATCCAACCGAGCATGAGCATCAAATTCCTCATGCATCAGGAGATTCTTTGTACCATCACTAGATATTCAATTTTGTACATCAAGAAGAAGTTCCTGACTATTTTTTATATTGGTCTCAATGTTACAAAAAAACCTCTTTATTCTATACTCTAAGAATCATCCTTAAAGTCTTCAAGTTAAGCATAAGAAGTTGAACTGGAGGCAAAGAGGGAAAATGTGAGGTCCAATGCTCCATAATAACCTGAGCTAACAAAGGAAGCATCAACCACATCTATTGAAAGTGAAAGCGTGTTGTTCTCTTTGTCATAAAATCAGCCACAAATAATAAAGGATGTTGATAAAAAAAATGTATCGGTAAAACTGAGCTGTGGAAAGATATACTTAACTCTAAAAAATTTGCACTCACCAATACTCTATCAATAACAGAATTCTCTCTATCCGACCCCAACCTACCATTAAACCATGTGATGAGAGGTCCAACAACTCCAACATCAACCAAACCCACATCATTCATGCAACTTTTAAAATCCTGACAAGATCGATGATTAGGCGGATTACCTCTCTTCTCAAAAGTGCCAAGAATTGCATTAAAATCTCCCATCCAAGCCCACAAATTATCACTAAGAGCATTAGACTCATGCATGGTATTATAGAAGTTCATCCACTCCCTCATGGATACACTACCATAAATAAAACCAAGGTTGAGGTTTGCCCCACCAATAGTAAATTGAATAGCAATATCTTGAGAGGTTGGAAATAAAACTAAAACAACATAGTAACTTGCTTTAGATTTCAAGATCGAAAGAGAAGGTTCGGGTTTATCATTAACAACAACTAAGTTGAAACCAATTTTTATCCAAAAAGAAACATCAATTCTATCGAACTCTACCATAGGTTCAAAAATGCACAAAAATAAAGGTCTATGCATCATAATAAGATTAGACACATAATTCTGAGTCTCACCATTGTAAAGACCTCTACAGTTCTAAAATATAACAATCATTTGAAATACCTGAAAAGCTCCCTTTGCAAATTACGAAATTGATTGCCATCGTTCTCCTGACTCCCTCTTGAATCTAGTGATTTAGACCTTGATCGTTTATTCCACCTATGTAAAATAGTCTACAATGGCTCTTCCTCCCTTTTTGCCATATTTGCCCAAGATAGCCTCTCATTAACTAAAGATCATGTAGAAGGATCCTAACCATACACAAGCTTCATCTCAAGATCAATCCCCTTAATATTACCAATAATCTCATTCTTAATCAATCTATTTTCACCAACAGCTAGGTTAGTCTACTCATGATCATCCTCCTTAATGTTGTCACTATCATCCAACTTCTCTTTCTCACTATCACAATTAGAATCATGGTCCATGTCTACTAGCTTAATTGGTTATCTCAGACTATGCCGTAAGTTGTTTTCAAAATTGCGAAATACTGATGATGTAGGTACCATTCTTTGGCACTCATCTAAACTCTTTTGTTGAGGTTTGCTCCTGGTTAATAACTCCAAATTCTGATTAGGGGTAGCAACCTTAGTTAAAGGCTTAGGCTTCACCGTTGCTTCATGATCCTTCTCCTTATTATTCTTCATAATCGTTGGTGCCTTATTTCTTTTGCATTCATAAGCTTGTTGGCCAATGGAGTTGCAAACCTTAAAAAATGAAGGTTGATTATCATAAATAATATCAATCCAAAGTTCATGACCCTCGCTGTCAACCCCAATTGTGGTAGGAAAAGTTCTTAATAAATCCATATCAATTAGCATCCTAGTATAATATTCATAAGTTCCATCCAAAGTGGCCCTGTCCACTGGTAGTAGAATACCAAAGGCAATGCAAATCTCTAAAAAAATTTCAGATCCCAATATTCCCATGGAAAGGATTACAGCTTAACCCAAACTTGCACATTAGTGGTTATGTGTGAAAATGGATTAAAGTGCGGAACTCAAGGTTGTAGTCTGAAAACACCTGGCTTGAGATTAATGCTTCCTTTCCCCCAAACCATATTATTATTATCGATTAAATCAAGCATAATGTGATAATATCACTGCCCAACCGAAATCACCTTCAATTGCTAAGTTAAATCCCATATCATAGATAATATCTTCCTTAAATCATATACCTTCATTTGAGTACTACTTTTAGCTGCTATCAAACGCCCAATTAAAGAATTAGAGCATTATTTTCATGTGTTTTTCAAACTTCCTCAGAGATTCAAACATATTTATACTTGCCCTGGTAAGAGACAACTGCCCTAGAAGCAAACTGAATTTTCTTATCTACATGATGTTTCACTATTTCAGCATATGAGGGTTGAACTAGTGTAATTAGCCTTAGAGTTGTTGATTTAACACAATTAGAGGAAAAATAATGCATGTCAAAGAGATGGGCAATACTGAAATCATCATAAGCACGATTGGGTCGTGTTACCAAGCTTAAAAATCATGAAACAATAGCAAAATCAAAGGAGCAGCTCGTTGTCAAGAACTAATCCATAATATAACAAAAATTCAACTAAGAAAGATTGTGGCAATGTAAAAATAGAAAAACCAACCATGAAACAAGCTCAAGAAACTTAGAGAAGATAACAAATAAAATGAAAATCTAAGAAAATAACCAATAAGAGGAAAACCTAGAGTCTTGATCTTGAAAAACCCTAATTGAATGCTAGGGCATTCTCGAGATGTAGTAGAGAAGATGTTGCCTGATCTGGAGAAAGGTCCTTGAATATGATAAAAAAGAATTGTTGATAGAGAGGGCTCAAACCCTAGTGGAGCTCAAATCATCCCATAATACATTTTCTTACTTCATCTTATTGTTATATTTATTTGTGAACAAATACTTTTTAAAGCTTTATCATTGCTTATTGGTTGATCCGTCTAAGCACTGGCTATGACCCGCCTGTGCCTAGCAGTTTTTAAAATATTGACACACACGAATAAATTTTGGCTCGAAGTAACTACACCGCAAATCCATTTGTATATACTTTCTGATAGTATTGTGATTTATATCATAGAATTCAGAAGCCTAAAAAACCCTAGCCACCGGCGATACTGCCAACCACATCCAAACATGATAATGACTGCCACCCATCTCTAACCGATCAAAATTCAATATGACTTTATAACCCGCAACCTCCACCTATCTCCTTTGCCCTTATCCCAATATTTATCGCAACCCTAGCAGAGAAAGAAAAAAATAGAAATAGGCCAAGATTCGCAATCACCCAACCCTACGTTCAGCACATAATCCGACTCCGATAACACCCCTACCATTACCTTCCCCTTACAATCAACCCTAACCTCCCACTACAAGATTCTGCCATTGCATATTGAATCTGATAACCCTAGCAATCTATTTTATATCTCATGATTCCATCTTCAATGCTAAATTTACACTGAAAATTACATTTATTCAACGTTGTAGTTTATTCTTATCATCATCCGTTATCTTTAATAGCCTCACATATACCCTCCCTTGATCGAGTATCATTTGTTTGTTATGTTCACAAAGATGATTTCTTAATGGTTTCCTAATTCTTTATTAGATTGGTTAATGTCTTCATGCAACTACTTTTAGATTTTCTTTAAATATTTATTGGACATTTTACACCATCATGGTTTAGCCAGGCCCCACCCCTGAGAGAGTTAGGTAGACTTTACCAGCCCCTCTCCTGGTACAACCTTAGAGAGATAGGAAAACTCATAGACCCCTTATTAGTACAACCTTTTTGAGAGAGATAGGTAGATGCCACTAGTCCCTCACTTGGTGCACCCATCACTAATAACGACAGGTAGAAGTCATCGATCACTATCCTAGTGCATCCAAGAGAGCTAGGTAGACATCATTGGAACCTCTCTCGGTGCAACCTCATATCACGATGGTTTTTCGATATGTCTCCTCCTGGAACCATTAGATAATTGACAATTTACAAGGTGCCACAAGTTTGAATTTCCCTATTATGGAGAATCGTATGTACTTTGAAAACTTCCCAAACAACCACGATTCATCGAATATGCGACTAGTTTTTTCTAAATATGATGTTAATTGTGTTGTCTATATTGTGAGACATCGTAACGCTTGAAAATTTAAATTTTTGGTTCATAAGCATTAACAACTCTATTTGGTTATACGAAGCACTTTATAGGTTGCATGAGGTCTACATTGGTAATGATCAGCTTCGTGCATTTAAAGAAAAATATGAATCACATCATGTGAAACTACCTCATCATGACCCGATGGATATGAAATAAAATTAACCACTCAAGAAACTAGAGTTGCAGAACTCCCCTAGAGATGGCCGTATCTATGCAAAATTCATTTCTCCCTCTCCCAATGTGAGAATATAGATTCCCTATCGTAAGTTGGGCACATTTCGCATGGATTCTGAAAGTCAGATTACTATCATCCATTCTAGATCTTATTGAGATGGTCTCTAGTTGACATTTTGCTTTTGATTTTATCACCCTAGTTGGTGGTAATTTAGTAGTGATGCATTTCACTCAACCGATACGAAGACAACTTTTTTAGATGATGATTGGCTATCGCTACAATACATTTTCTCAAAAGTGATGGAATTCTCACTAGATTTTTTTCCGTCAAAGTATCTCTTCTATGTCCACTTCATGGGCATCCTCCAACTATCATATCTGATGATCTCATTATTAGGTTATCCACCATTTTTCGTTCATTTGTAGCCCATAATTTTAACTATATATGTCCCAATAAATTGGGTATGATTTCTTACTTAATCACGATGCTTAATGGTAGTACGAATCGCTCCTTCATCTTAGTGAATGGGAACAAGGAATTTCTATTCAATTTTAATTTTCGACAAGAAGCGGCATGCTCTAAGTTACCCCCAATTGAACTTTCAAGTTGTGATTCTATGTCCAAGAAGGATAATGAATTGTTATCGCACACCCCAAATACATTGTCTTTGTTGATTCTAAATGATGGTGAAGTTAATGGTTTTGAGTGCTTGCATTCCCTCAAACATCGTATGCAAGTTTTATAACCCATGTTTATTTCACCAATTTAGTCCCCCATTGCTAGAAAACATGTCTTTATTAGTTCAGTTTCAAAGGAAATGGTGGGAAGTACACAAGAATCATCGCAAAAGCTTTCATTATCACAAAAAATGCCCTTGGACAACTTTGATCATCATCGAAAATGCCCCTAGATAGTAGCCATCTAACATGTCAACCAACTTTTTTAACTTGCAAAATTTCTCTAGGAAGAATGGGACAAGAGCACAGCACATCTCAACAGGTGAGGATCGTGAAATAATTGTAAAAAGGCTAATTTTCCACCATACATTACAAGGACAGAAGCACCGACTATTACAGAGACATCTACCATAGGTAACACTAGTGACAAATGCATGCCTTTAATCGTTACTAGAAAACAAGATCCTCCAGTTCTTCAAGCTTGACATTGCTAACATGAACCGAGTAATCACCTGTTCGAGTGCTAAGTCGCAAGAGGATAACGAAATATTCTTAATGATAGCTTCAGGAAGGAAAATAGGCCTCTTCGAGGATAAATGTGAAGCGATCATATTAGAGGCACTTGAATCCGGGTAATCCATAGTGCTTTTTTTCGAGGATATTTTATTCACTATCTATGTCGTTATCATTTATTAGATGGAATAGTAGAGGGTGAACTAGTAATGGGGAAAATAAAAAATTCGTGCGTGATAATGCTAGAAAGTTTGGCTTACATTTTTTTTGTTTTGCTGGAGACCAAAGTTGCAAGAATTTCATACCATATTATTACTAAATGATTTTGGGGCCATAATAATTTTATTTCTCATGTGGTTCCATCGGAAGGTTTATCGAGGGCATCTTAGGTTCATAGAACATGATATTAGTTTAGGGACATATTACTCATTCAAATTCTCATTGGGTAATTACTGAGCTCTTTATTAGTTAAGTACTTTTTAACATTATTGAGATTTATGGTTCTACGACTTTGTTGGAGAGGTTAAATATGTGGCAAGTTCTTTATCCAATATTACATAGACTGTCTAAGATGATTATATGCGGCGATTTTAATGCAACTCTTCATCCATCCAAACGTTCAAGTTGCAGCCATCATCCCTAAATCTCCCACTTCTAGAATTTTGTGAATGATTGTGAATTATTGTACTTGCCTTTGAGTGGTTAAAATTACATGTGGTTTAATAGCTAGCCATATTTCCACTTTGATAGAGTGTTAGCTTCTTACAATATAGTTGACCTGTGGCCGATGATGTCCATCACTACGATGGATACCTATTTGTTAGACCATTTTCAGCTACACTTTTGATCACATTCTTCATCTCAAGGTCCTAAGTTTTTTCATTCTCTTAATTATTGTAGGATAGAGCAGACTTTGGTGATTTTTACTACAACGCTTGGTAGGATGTTTGTAACAGTAACCTGAACTATGACATTAACGCAAAATTTAAAACTTAGACACAAAATTATGCGGTGGCATCTTGAAAACATAAATGGTTTAGAAGATAAAATAAAGGACCTTGAATGCATGGTGCTCAATTTTACTTCAAGTGACAAAACATGTCCTCTGGAGCTCACCGAGTCTGAAGCCCTTTGCAGCGCCAATCATGCTCTTTTTCAGCAATGTCGCAACTTGCAAAAATTGAGCCATCAACAATCAAGGGTAACTTGGTCACTATTTGGTGATGACAACACCGCATTCTTCTATCATACCGCCTCCACCAGATTTTGACACAAACGCATCTCTCAACTGGAAATTGATGACATACTAGTACATAACTCGCTAAAATTATTTCATCCATTCGGCTCTATGTACACAAATTTTCTCAGCTCCCAAGGTTTCCCCTTTCTCCTTGAGAAGTTTTTACTTCAATATGGTTTATCATGATTCAAATGATAGGCTAATTACACCCTTTTTGTGGAGGAAGTATGGTTGGCGATGATCTTGCGATGAAAACAAAGCAACCTGATCGGATGGATTTAACTTCTACTTTTACAAGAGGTTTTAGCCACAATTAAAAGGTGATGTTATGAATTTATTGAGCAAATTCCACTCAACATCTAGGCTGCTAAATTCGATTAAGATGTCACTTACCATCTTAGTGCCGATAGTGGTCGATTCTTACTCTCTTGCTAATTATAGGCCGATCACATTGATTCACGAAGTTTATATAATTATGGTGACACTCTTATCATCTCATTTACAAGTGTTACTCACATGTGTAATCTCTAGAAATCACTTTGCATTAATAAAAGGAAGGAACATTCATGATTCTTTTTTCCTAGCATCAGAAGTTCTACACTTCATTCATTCACATAGGCGATCTTTCCTAGTTGTTAAATTAGATTTTCATAAGGTGTTTGATAGAGTTTCATGGGTTTACATTGATACGGTTATGAGTCGTATGAAATTTGATGACAAAGGGATTAGCTAGCTCACTAAATGTCACAAGTGGTCTTCAATGTCAATCCTAGTAAACGGGCTGCTCGCGGAACCTACAGATTAGACAATTAAACTTAATGTCCCCATTTATTTTTTTTGTAGTCGTTAAAGGTTTGAAGCAATTATTTGAAGCCATTATTTGTGAGGGACTGCTGCTTAGATTTAGTTGGAGTGACACATTGCCGGACATCTTGTAAATGACAAAGTTTGTTTCCTAACGGCAAATGAATCAATTATACCTAATTTTAATCATGTTCTTAAGTGTTTTGAGCTGATTTTAGGGTTGAAAAGAAATTATAATAAGAATTTGATCATGGGTATTAATGTGAAAAACTCGTTGCTCCATTCACGTACCTCTTTTCTTGACTGTGAAGTTGAGAAATTTCTAATAAAATAACTTGGTGCTCCACATGGCATGAAGTGCATTTCCACATTATATTTGGACCCTCTAATTTTGAATTTTCAAAATTGATTATCTAATTGGAAGGGTAATTACCTATCTTACGTGGAGAGGTTAGTTCTAATTAAATCGGTGCATGCTTCTTTACCCGTTTATTTATTGGCAATCTTAAAAATCTCAGAATGCATAAACATTAAGCTAGTAAGGTTGTTGTGTAACTTTCTGTGGAGAGGTCATGCTAAATCAAGTGATATTAGCAAAGTTTGGTGGGAACGATCAATGTACTGAAGGAGCTTGGGGGTCTTAATTACATCGTGACTTCAAGCTAATCAATTATAGCCTTCTTCTAAAATGGATGTGGAAGTTACATGATCTTAATATCAATTCACTTTGGGTTGTTTTTTGTTTTAGAATACACGGCTTCTCATCCTTTTGGGATATTACAAATGCGGATATTCTCATTCTTTCCCTGGTTTTGTGAAATGTGGTCTTGATATGTGTGACTTCTCAATGTTATTGGAGCATTCTAATGGCTAACCCACGACTGCGAATTGGAAAAATCTCACACCTTGGTTATGGGAGGATAATTGGATGGTTGGGCTTCCACTTAAGAATTTATTTTCTCTTTGCAATCATAATTCATCCTCGATGTTAAAGGGCTGTTTGTTTTTATTTGGGAACGACGGGTTAAATCAACCACTTAAGAAATGATGATTGCGCCATAGTACAGTAATAAGATGCTGCAATCTTTTCCATTGGATTTATGAGTCTTGCCCGTGTATTTTTGACACATTACTTGCACAATCGATGATCTATTAGCATGGTTTGTAGCAGCCTAATTTCACAGATATTGCTGATTTTTTCTCATTGGATTTGAGTCTAATGAAGACATACACGGCTACCTCTTTCTTGTTACGGTTTTAATCTTGGTCAGAACTGGCTAAGCCTGAGCTTGGACTTCATGTTGTTATGTTGTGCACTGCTTCCTCTGAAGATACGTTTTTTGGTTGGCTAGTTATTCACTCAAGACTACCAATGAAAACATTTTTACTACAAAGGGGATGCTAGGTCGTTCTTCATGATCATTGCCCATTTTTCCAATAGCCAGAAACAATGTAACACGTGCTCATGTTCTATTCATTTAGTCTCTACATGTAGCGTAATGTGTTCTGATGGTTGGGTATAAATTTGGTTTTGTCACACTCGCCTTACAATTTTTTGGTAGCATGATTTTCTTACTTTAGGGAAGGGCTGCCCATATTGTTTGCTACATCACTTTGGTTCCACATTTCATGGTCTCGTCGTAAAAATGAAATTTTTCACGATGGAGAGGCAAACATTGATATCTTCACCTCTAGTCTCCACCGTTAGTTTTTCTTTGTTTGTAAAAATAGGTGTGTTAGTTTTTCGATCTTTGATATTCAGTTAGACCCAATGCTACTACTTTTTTGTAAGTGAGAAGTGATACTTTCCTTGTGTATCACCACATTCAATTTGATATCAATTGATTTTTGGCCTTGTAGATTCACTAACATGTCAAGGGTGCCAACCTAGTTGTGATGTCCACTGATAAAAGTCGGCAAAGGCCTTTTTCTTAAAAAAAACTTTCTGCTACCATAAAAGGTTCAGTTTTTTATACTTTGTCCTTTTCTTGACAAAACTTTGTGAAAATTCACGACATGGATAGGTTCGTCCCTTTCCAAGGCTGGTCAAATTGTTCTTGTTCAAAAGGTCATTTATGGCTCGCTTTTGCATACATTTATGGTTCATAAATGGTCGAGCTCTTTATTGAATATTCTATTTAAAGAGATGCACAATTTTATATCGATGGGATCTATTGACAAAAGGAAAATGATTGCAACTCCATGGTCTTTGTGCACCAAACCAGTTGGGGCTGGCGGTTTAGGGATTAATAGATTGGCAAATATGAATTGTTCTATGTTGACCAAATTAGCTTGGAATGGTATCACAAGTAATGGGGGCTTGTTTTTTCTCTTGGGACAATGATTCGTACAAAATGGTTATGCATAAAAATGGCTAACTAACTCAAGTATTTAGAATTTAGTTCGGGCTGTGTTTGAGCTTTTGCATCATAATGTCAAATGGATTATTGGTCCAAATTCTCATTTGATATTTTATAATTCAAATTGGATTGTGCCATGTTTGGCAGACTAATTAGGTTTGGATTATAAGGAGATAGTTACTAGGTCAGTCCTTGTTTCTGTTTTTTTATTGAAATGGGGTTTGGCAGAATTTGTCAAATGACATTCCTCCAATAATTTATACATTGATAAGACAGGTTAAGGTGACTGAGGAAAAGCATGATGTTTGTGTTTGGATGTCAGTAAGTAGGGGAATTTTTTCTTATTCGTGGCTTTAAAGCCAGATTTTACAATGCGTAGTGGCTAAGAATTTTTGGAGCTCGTTTATTTCTCCTTGACACTCTCTAATATGTTGGAAGGCCTTAATGGGCTACATTTCTACCCAAGAAGTGTTACAACACAAGGGTTTCCACATGGCTTCCATTTGTGTGCTTTATTTTTCAAGCGGGGAAGATATGACTCATTTATTTGTGGATTGTACTTTTACGAAGGGACAGTGGCAAGCTGTTATGTTTTTGTTTGGCCGATCGATTGTCATGATAGATGGGATTAAAGGAGTGATAACATTGGCTTTTAAATTAAAATTCAACTCCCAAATTAAGGCTCTATGGCGCTCATGTGTTGTCTATGTTTTTTGGCTGATTTGGTACACTAGGAACAAGTGCATTTTCGAAGGATAGTAGCTGTGTATTCACATGTCACTTCAATAGCTTTGGGCTCTATTGTACCGTATAGTCAGGTGGGATATGGACATGTATGGAACTATCTGGTAGAAAAGGGAATTTTGAAAAATCGTAGGCTATAACCAAGGGTCTCGAAAACCCTAAAAATAACAGATGTCTGTTGGATTCCACCGCAGAACAAGGTTAAGGTTAATACAGATGCTTCTTCAGGTGGTGCCCTCGGTCCATCAAGTTGTGGTGCAATTTTTAGAGAACACAATGGCCATGTCTTATTTTACTTCGCGTTCTCGAATGGTATTTCATTCTCTTTTTTGTCAGAGTTGAAAGTGGCCTTGTATGCAAATGAGGTTGCGGCTAATATATGGTGGAATTTTCTGTGGCTAGAAAGCGATTCTACATTTTCCGTTAATCTTCTTTTATGTAGAGGATGCTCATTTCCATGGAAGTTGAGGGAAATTTAGCAGAAAACTATTCAGATCCTCAATGGTATTGTAGAACCCAGTAGGGTGTAAAATAGGTCAGAGGGGCAGTGAATGACTCTTTTTCGAGTTCACTATTAACTTCAGAAGGTTGCTTCTGAAGTATCTTCAAAGTAAGTATTCTTTACTCAGAATCCCCTTTTTGTGCTTAAGTGTTATTAAATGTGGAATTAATATAACACAAAAATAAAAGAGCAGAGTAAGGAAAGTGTAAACAAAGATTTTACCCTGGTTCAGCCTCTGCGTAATCCAGTCCTTGGAAACTCCCGTCCAAGATTTAATCCACTATTAACTCTTCTTCTAGTGAAGAGTAAACCCTTTACAATGCTTTGACTGAAGTACCCTCCAACAGTCTTTACTGAGCTATACCAATACAGAAGTACCGTTCTTCTATATCTGAGGCTCTAAGCTTCATCTCTCTTAAGTACCTTCCTAATGAGATTATCTAGCTCCCTCACACTAACTTACCCTCAACTTAGTGTGATTTACAATAGTTTATAAGAAAGTGATTTATATGAACTTCTGAACTTTTTTTCAGTTAGTCCAAATACAAACAGATGAGATTTGAATGTTTTCTTTGAGAAGGTTCTAAGAAGATTGAGAATTGGTGCACTCTTAAATACTTTTGTTAAGATTCATCAACCTTCTCTAATGGCGGAAAAAATCCTTCTATAGAGGAAGAGAATGTTTCCATTGATTTTTGGACCGTTGCCAGGAATTTTTCCTTTGTCTTCGAATATTGTTTCCGTTAGACAATCTGTTAGAGTAGCTCATTCAACTCTGATTCGCGCCATACTGTATCAGGTTGATTTGGGGGGTCTATGATAAGTGCTTAATTACACTTATTATCATGATAATTTTGCATAATAAATGCTATGGTTTTAATCATTTTTATACTTCATATAAAAGATTTCACGTGGTATGTAGTTATTTTTTATGCAAATGCAGATACTAGGTAAATCTTGGGAGTAAAATGATCAAAAGTGGAATTTTATGAAAATAGAGTGAAAAAGGTGCAAAATGATGAGTGGAACTTGAAGATTTGGCTTAGAATCGAAGCTGTCGAAGAACGGTGAAGTTACAAGAAGAATTCTAAGTAAAACTCAATTCACGATCACAACTTGTTTACTTCAGAATCAGAAGTCTGCCAACAAAGATTCACGGTCGTGATATGTACATCGCGATCACGACATGGACGGTTTTCTAGTATTATCTTCTTAACTACCAACCACCAGATAAGTATGATCAACCGCCATCAACTGCCATCAACTACCAATGAAAAGACACTTATTAGGAGCTAACCAATCATGAAAAGGTGCCTATCCATTGTGGATTGAATCAAAGCCTCTCAACCAATCACATTGAAGAGATGCAATCTTTCACTAATGGATGTGACTCTTCTTTTGGATAGACGTAACCCTTCAAACTCTATAAATAGGGCTCTAATTCTTCACAAATTTCGTGCAAGGAAGTGCACACTAAGAGACATAAATTTCATGCATATAGTAGGGAAGAAATGTAGAGAGAGAGAGAGTTATGATCTCCTTTCTTAGTTCTTAGTTTGAGAGAGTGAGATTGTAAAGTGATTTGATCATTCAATCACTATATTTCTTTGCACTACGAGCAATTATTGTAAAATTGTACGACGCGAAGCATTCTTCAATAAAGAGTTTATTGTTCTTCACAATCTTCTATCTCAATTTACAAACTGAATACAGGCCGAAAGGAGTGTTCTATATAAATTCGAGACCGAAGGTGAGTACACACAGGAATTGTGGGAATTGACGACTCCCATTAAAGAGTGGATACGGTTTGATCAACTTTAGCTTTCACTTGCAAACCTTTACAACTTTACTTGTTTCTTCATCTTATACTTTCTCTATCTAAGTTTATGATATGTCTATGTGTCATAACGAATAATTTGTCTTGTTTTCGTTTACATTAATTAAGTTGCATTCTTTCAAGTTGATTTTAAGAGTAGTTTCAGGGTTAACGTGTTTTGATAGTGATCACTGGATCTGTGATTCAACGCCGTTTAGTAAGCCAACATTTTTGGAATGGTAACTTGCTAAATGTGGTTATGTGAGAGTGACCCGTACTAAGCATAGCATTGATGTTATTCAGGT
>CATIWQ010625085.1:0-16605 GCA_949673415.1 Euphorbia schlechtendalii | reverse complement strand
GAATGAGTACAATAGGTTTTGCACACGTCAAGCTATGATTGAGTTAAAAACTGAAGGTGTGTTCAGAATGTGCATTATTAGCTATTTTTATTGTACTATCTGAGCTATACTTTAAAATGTGCTTTTACACGTGTCATCAAAGAGTTATACTTGTTGTTCTGATGTTGCGTCCTATCATATTCTGTGTGAGGAAGATAACAACTACATATAAATTCATATCTGTACTATGTATATTTGAGTGGAAAGTCTCAATGATTTTCTTTATAGAGTGATGTCCGTCAATAAGGGTCTTTCCGCTTTTTGAGTGTTCAAAGGTCCTGCAAAACAAATCCTCGGCCGGAGTTGTTTCCGGCGAAAATCCTCCGACGATCTAGTCAGTGGTCAGAGTAAAGAGTGTTTTAGTGAAGTTCTCTTGTGATCACGTACCTTTTAGCAGTTTGGAGATTTGTAATTTATAGGATCTGTGTGTGATGATGTCATGCGGGGCCCATCTGTGAGAGATACACGTGTGGCTCGCCGCTTGAGGGTCTTGTCCGCCGTCTAAGCATTAAATGATTCATCTCTGCCAGTTGGTAATGCATTTAATGCGGCAGAGGGGAGAGAAATGTCAGGGTAGTGGGTTGTAGAGGTGATGTCTCGGCAAAGTGGCGGAGGGTAACGCCGAAGGTTATTTAATTTGGTAAAACCTCGACGAGATGTCTCGCTGACATGGTCTCGGCGCGGAGTGGCGCCGAGGTGTTCATCAGTTTAGTCTGTGTAGTTTTTGGATCTTCTAATGGGCTTGGGTCTTTAATGGGGCCTTGATATCAGGTATTAAAATGCACTCACCTAATTTATATAGTTTCCTGATATTGGTAGGATGAATAAGTAATGGCCTTACCATTTGTACTGAATGTTGCTGTCCCGAGTATGAAGGGAATTCATATTACTAGCTTTTTTATTCTTAGATCGAATATTATCTCGCTTTTTTGTTTATCACCAAGAAGTTTGCTTGCTTGCTTTCTTCATCCTTTTCCTATACTCTTGACTATTTGTATTCTAATGGCTTAAAAATGATGCATTCTTGTTTCATCATGTATAGTTATTCACCATGAACTTAGCAAGCCTGATCAGCGCTGTTGTGTTGCAAACCAATCGGCGTATTTTGTTTGACGGAAAAAAAAAGGAGCAGAGCAGGTTCAATGATATTTCACAGGTCCGGAAATGTTTCCCAGACATATTGGAGTAATGGATGATGATGAAATATGCAAGAAACAATTAAAAAGCTTTGCCTAATTAACAAGGGCAATAACAATACGCTCTTGATAAAGGTGACAGTCAATCTCTACTTCCAGATGAGAGTAGATATGCGAGAACTCAACCTTCTTCGGCCAATTGAGAGCTTCTTTAGAAAACAATTATAAGCTGGGAAGTAAATCCTCAGAGGCCATCATTTAGAAGATAAATTTTTCATTTTAAGTTGTCATTATTGTAAAACTAAACTATCAATGAGATACTGGCCTTAAGAGTTGCAGACGTATATTGTCTTCCTGCATATTCCCCAAAAAATAGCAAATAAAAATTGTTTAGCACACATGAACTGCTATATACTACCAGTTAAACAATACACTGCACCATCATATTATGTATATCCCATTATTGTCTCAATACTTGCGTACAACACCCAAGTATTCGATATACATTATTCATGCACATGGATAACAGGATATAATGTCAACGCAAGTCAAGCCAATGCATCACAAATGCCAGGGCTCTAGAGCCTGTCAAAATGTCGGATATAAAAATTGAAAAGAGCACAATAACAACTAGACAATAGAGTTATTGAATTTAGCAAAATCACATCAACTCGAATTTTGATAAGGTTCCCACAATACAATATTCAATCAAGTTGATGAAGAGATGGTCATAATTATCAGAAGCTATGATATATTACAACACACCATCAACACAATTGAGTATAATAGATTTTGGGCCTGAAAAACATCATTTCTTTCCACTCTTCTTAAGACCAGCACCACCAATTGGTCCTTTCTGTGCTTTGGCTCTAAGCTCCTTAAGTGCCTTCTCCTCTTCTTTCTTTTTCTGAATGTTGGCCAGATCCTCCTGCATGATCAACAAGATTTTAAATGAATGATAACTATCATAATACATGCCTCCACAAAAAAACAATTTAACCTGTTTACGCCAAACACTGCAAACAGCTGCCACTACAATTTAACGAGACTACATTGCAGCAAAGAATGCATAAACTTGAATCCAACCAATCAAATGCCGTATAGCCATAGCTCAAACTTAACGGATGACACTAGATATCAGTTCCATCGTCATCACAAAACCAGTAAACGTACCAAAAAAACAAAAAATTCCCTCTAAATATTAATGCATGGACAATTTTATAAGTGCTCACACTTCTCGACGACAAAATTTAAACAGCGGAAAAAATTGCAAGTTTTTTTCATCTTAATAAATTCAACAAGGTTTGAAAGCAATCTGATGATTCCGCAAAGAAAAACAGGGGGGAAAGCAACAAATTCTAACGGAAAAAAGAAAATTTTCAATACAAAGAACATCTAATAAGACAAAATTTAGAGAATGATCCAAAAAGTTAAGAATTCCAAACAAATTCAAATACCTCGTCGTATTCCTTCTTTGAAACCTTAGGTTGCTTTAAAGGCTTTGCTTTTCCACCTGAAAATATAGGGAAGAAGATTTAAAATCTTGATAGGACACACCGAATCTATTAAAACATATCAGAAATTTTGCCACGAAAACATGGCACGTCCAGAAAACTAAAGGTATAAAGAAATTACCTTGCTTGGAAGACATGGCCACTTCAAGAACAAGAGTGCGAATTAAAATTTGGAAAAGAAAAAGAAAAGAAGACCGAAACTGAACCCTAATTCTCCAATTATTGCAGGTAGTCGGTGAATCGTAGAAGTGATATAAATAAAGGGCGAATAGGATGCTCGTGATTTGGTTTTGGGATATTACTTATATACCTCTACCCATATTTGTTTTTCCAACAAGATGAGAATGAGATGGATGGAATAAAACATAAAAGATTCAGTGTCTGTTCTTGCAACGGGCATATTGGTAGGGCGGGTAAGGTCGGGTTATGTTCGAATCGGATTTAACAGGTTTTTTTAACCAAAAACGTTAATCCAAGCTCACATTTTAGAATTTCGGGTTCGGGTCGGGTTCGTGGAATTATAAGATCATTCTAAAATCCAGTCCAAGCTCATAAATATTTTTTATTATAATTTTTTTAATCAAACAAATTAAAATAAAATATTAAATAAGCCAAAATATATTAAAATTTTAAACATAATTGATTGTTTACTTAAAATCTCTAATATTTAGTAAATAACCAAGTACACAATTTTAATAAAATAAAATATAAAATCTTAAAATAATTATAATTTAATGTATAAATATATAATAAATAAATAAAATTATTCGACGGGCCGGGCTTAGGCCGGGTTTGGGTATTAATGTAAAAACCAAGCCCGGTCTTAAAACTTCGGGCTTTGCAGGTTCGGACCAGGCTTTTTTAAAAATCAGTTTCCAAGCTTGGCCCATTGAAGCGGGCTTTGGCGAACAGGTCTATCTTCAACTACAATTCAGTTCAATTAAGTTTAGTTCAGTTCGGTTCAGTTAAGTTCAGCTATGTGTAGTTATAAATTTACAATGAAATAATTTCAGTTCAGTTAATTTAAGTTTAGTTCAGTTCAACTTTCAGAAGTTGAAAAAAACTGACCTAATATTCAATAAATTCTCAAATACCCCTTTAAAAAGCCTAATAACTATTTTGCAAGACATTCCAGCTTGGATAGCACGTTATCAGGTTTGTTCGAGATCCCGCGAATTGTATCAAGAGTAATGAAAGGGAAAAGAAGATGCAGTGTTATTAAGTTAGAGAGGCTAATAGGTTCAAAGCTAGATCAAGCAACTATAGATCAGTTGATGAATTCGTCTCCATCGAGAAAGTACGACGTTCTATGATGTAGATCTTGTTTCAAGACTTGTAGAATTTAATGTTGTTGAATGCTTGATGTTGGGCATGAAGAAAGTTAGGAGCTTGATTGATACTTACCTTATAGAAGTCTCAAACCGATTTTATTTTCTTCAAGAGAATCCAACGACAAACTCTACAAAACCATTGACTTGCATCTCCAGGTATGTAGACGTAATGCTTGAGCTTATGTGTCGTTTGGTTAGCGTAATACTAATTATACATTTTTTATGCACGTGTCCATACTCAATTACTTGACGAGGAAAAGATGAAAATATGCTGTGCTTTGAACCGTGGAAAACTCTCACTAGAAGCCTTGAAACACTTAGCTGGGAATTCCGAGTTTCCGTCCCTCAAAAAGTTTGTTGTTAATATGCAGCAATTTGATGACCTCAAGGACATGAACATTATTATATATGAGTAGGAAATTATGCAAGAAATCATTACTTGTGAGAAATCGGTAACGGTAGTCTTGATTCACACTTGCATATAGATTGTGGAAAGATTAAATCCAAATCCAAGAAAATGCCATATGTAATGCATCCAAGAAAGTGTAACTCTTGTAGAATTGGATATTTGCCAAGATTTTGTTGATGATCTGAAGTGTTTTTAATACTTTGGTGCGTTGTAAATATGTAACATATGGCTACCATTTCATTTTAATTATGAAACTAAACTTTTAGCTCCAATACATTGTGAAATCGAAATGATTCAAAAGATAAAGAAAAAAGTTTTTGTTCTGTATCACGCGTGGACATGTAAAGCAATTTAATCTATCATGGCAAAACTTCTATTTGATACCACAAGAATACTTCATTTTAATGTGTTATAGATAACAATATATCAATCAATCAACTAAGCTTTAATCTCACACTAGGCGAGGTTGTATGCATTTTCCAATATCATAAAGCATATGGTTGTAACAAGCCGAGCTCAAACATTGACTTTTCAAGCTTTGTTCGTTTATATTTTTCATGAACTCGAGCCGAGCCGAGTTTGGTTAAATCGAGTTCGAGCCGAGGAGAGATTGGTCAAATCAAGTCTGAGCAGAGCTCAAGCCTAACTCAAGTTTTGCTTAAATCGAGCTTAGCCGAGCTTTGTTCAATCAAGTTTCGGCCGAAACTTTCAATTAAATATATTACAAGCCTAAGTCTTAGTTTCAAACTTAAAATTATGCTTTAACTTCGTGAATCACGGTGTTATGTATTTTAAACTTATTTAATTCTTTAAAAATACTTAAATTTAACACATCATATGTACATATGTATATTATTTTTCATAATATGCTTATACTTTTTATGATAAATCACTATTATTGAAACCGGACCGGACCGTCCGGTTTAACCGGGAATCGGCAATGAGTCCGGTCCTGTTGAATAAAAATAACGGGTCTATATAAAACCGTTCTAGACCGGTTCAAATAGGGAAAAATCAGTCAACCGATGAACCGGTCAAACCCATGTTTTTTATCATCATGAAAATTATTTCATTTTATAATTAATTTTTAAAAATTTTTTAAGGTAGAAAATCAATTAGTTTAAATTATTACTTGTTTTTATAGAATAGACTATATCAGTATTTAAAATTTTTAATTGTTTTCCTAAAATCATTAATCATATTAAATATATCATAATTGTATTGAGATATTTGATGAATTATATAGTTAAAATATTATTTAAAATTATTAAGAGATAAAAAAATATGTTATTAATTTCTTTTTATATTTACTTTTTAATGTGTTATAATTTTAGTGAGTTATTTCTTTATTTATAATTTATACTCTATGATTAATGAATGCATAATTTTATATATATTTATTTAAATATTTACATATAAAAATATAAATAATGATTGAACCCGGTCAAATCTATAAAATCGTGAACCATTTACTTCACCGATTCGACGTCCGGTCCGGTTTCGATAACATTGTGATAAATATAATATTTTTATTGATGAACATGTTCACGAGCCTATTTACGAGCTATTCACGAGTATGTTGGTGAGCTGCTTATCAAGTATGTTCGCGAGCTTTCAAGCCGAGTACTCTGTTGTTCAAGCTCTGTTCGTTAATTAAAACAAACCAAGTTTTTGTTCACGATCAAGCTCATTTATTATCAATATGAGCTCGAACGAGTTTTAGTTTATCGAGTTATTCACTAGTAGCTCTGTTCATTTACAACCCTACGCGTATATCTTTTGAAATTGTTTCCCTTCACGTAATCTTAGGTTTACCTCTCCATCTACTCTTACTTTTTATCCTTAAAGTCTCACACTTTCTAACTAGAGCATATGTAAGTCTTCGTAGAACATTTCCATACCACCTCAGTCGTCATTCTCTTAATTTATCCTCAATATGTGCTACCCTTATCATTTGGCGAAGGCACACAATCCTTACTCGATGCATTCTTGTATGCCCACACATCCACCTAAGCATCCTCATTTCAGTTACATTCATCCTTTAAATATTTTGAGTTTTAGTTACCCAACATTCACTCTCATACGTCATGGTCGACCTAATTACAGTTCTATAAAATTTTCCTTTCATTTCTAAAGATATATACTTGTCAAAAAAAATCCTGTAACATTTCTCCACTTTAATCATCCTACATTTATCATATGATCCTTTGAAGAACAATATATACATGCAAAAAAAAAGCACAATAATAACTATACAATGAAGGGGAATCTATGTAGTTGAGAGCAAAGTACAAATACAATAATTAATTAACTTTATTGTTGTAAGTATAAGTAGAAAGTGAATAAATGTGAAGAATTTTTTAACCGACCAGTAAGTCATATCATCGACGACTATGCCGGCCGGGACCACTTGGGGCCTCATTATAAATGGTAGGAACCGAACTAATTAAGTATAAAACTATAATTCAGAAACTGCCGAAGGGTGAAAAATGTGAAGTAAAGTTCCAGACCTGGTGTTTCTTAGCATAACACATTATCTCATTTTATTTGTCAAATGAATAAATTAAGTAATATAATAACTTTATTGACTACTGTTAATCTAATTAATTTCTTGAATACAAATTTTTACCATTAAATTACAAACTTTTAAATCTACAATTTGACATTTATTTATTTGACAATTGTCACATAAATGATGTTATGTGTCAACTATCATTGATGTTATGCGTTAACATATACTGATAGCGAATTTATTCTTTTCCTCGTAATTCTAATCAGGGAAGCGTTAACTTAAAGTATATAACTCAAGTATAAGTGTTGGGCCCAACAGGGGTTATAAACAAATTAAAGGGGGTGAATGACTGTTTTCGAGTTCTCACAGTATTCAGAGTCCTTGTGAAAAGTTCAAGTCACTAAATAAAATCAAAATTTTAGTTTTCCTCAACTTCTACCCTCAGATGAAATCTCTTTACTAAAATGTATGTGATCGCGAAGTTTTTTGCTACACTTGTTCCGTAAGACTTATCCCCGGCAACGACGCCAAAAACTTGATCGCAAGGTTTCGACTCTAATGACTCTGAGGGGTTATATTCTAAAATGAAGCTAAAAACCTTGTTCCCCACTTTTCCACAGATAAGATAAAAGTTCAAAATAAGAACAGGTGTTGTCAATACCGCTTATCTAAATAGAAAAATGGTGACCACTGCAAGTATACAGTTGCGATTTAGTTTTAAAAGATATCGATCCCACAGGGAAGGACCAGCTCTGAAAATAAAATAGATTTGATTTAGTTGGGAGGATTGAAATGATGGATGGATAGATAAATTTATGAAATATTAGAGAAGATAAAAGTATATAGATTTTTCCTACGAACAAGTATAGCAAAGAAAACATACAAGGTCATCAAAGATATTACGTTCACTAGATTAATTTAACAGACTCAGTTATAAACATTCAAATATTCAATTATTCACCGCAGAGCAACACATGAAATGACTTTTCTAAATCTAGTGCAAACGAATTAAGACGATTATATAAACCTGGATACCAATATTACTATTCTTAGTACGGGTCGCTCTCATATAGCTAGACCTGTTTGTCGAGCAGGTCGGGCCGGGCTTTGGGTTTTTTTTACAAAAATCGCTAACCCAAGCCCAGCCTAAGCTCATACTTTAGAACTTCGAGCTCGGGCCGGGTTCGGGCCTGGTTTACAAGATCATTCCCAAGTCTGACCCAAGCCCATGAATATTTTTTTTGTTATAAATTTTTTATTAAACTAAGTTAAAAAAAATATAAAGTAGATCAAAATATGTTTAAATTTTTAATATAATTGCATTGTTTACTTAAAATCTTTAATATTTAGTAAAATTTATTATAATCAAGTATACAAGTTTAATAGAATAAAATATAGGAACTTAAAATAATTATAAATTTAATGTATAAATATATAATAAATAAATAAAAATATTCGTCAGGCCGGGTTTGGGCCGGGCTTGGGTATTTATATAAAAACCAAACCCGGCCCATAAATCTTCGGGCTTCGACGGGCTCGGGCTCAGGCCGGGCTTTTTAAAAAAACGAGTATCCAAACCCTGGCCCGTTGAAGCGGGCTCGGGCCGGGCCGAGCGGGTACCCTGGCCCGCGAACAGGTCTACACATAGCTACATTTAGCAAGTTACCATTCCAAAAATGTTGGCTCACTAAATAGCGTTATAATCACAGATCCAGTGATTATACACAATCTCGTTAACCCCGAAACTACTCTTAAAGTTAACTCAAAAGTATATAACTTGATTAATATAAAAGACTCAACACAAAATACACATTATGGCACATAGACATATCATAAACTTCGAAATAGAAAGTAAAAGTAGAAAGCAAAGCAAAGTTGTAAGGTATGCAAGTGAAAGCTAAAGTTGATCAAACCGTATCCACTCTTTAATGGGAGTCGTCAATTCCCGCAATTCCTGTGTCTGCTTTGAATTCTGTCTCGACTCGTACAGAACCTCTACTAGGATGCTATTCTTTGTGAATATCGAATAAATGAATGTTGAAGAACAAAAACTTTTATTGATTAGTGATTTGCAATTACACTTATACAACAATCGCTCGAATATGTAGAGAAATCTAGTGATTGAAATAAGGATTCGAATCACTTATACATTTTCTCGCTAACACTTATGAATGTAGCGAAAACTAGATAATTTACTCTCTATCTACACACACACACACTATATCTCTCACTTTTTCTAATTCCAATGCCACACCATTGCACCATTGCACAAAATTTGTAAGGTTTGGAGCCCTATTTATAGAGTTCGAAGGGTTGCGTCTATCCATACCAAGAGTTGTGTCCATTGGCGAAAAATTGCATCACTTCATTGTGATTGGTTGAGTTGATTTAATCTTATCCACAATGGATAGGCACTTTTTCATGATTGGTTGACTTCCAAAAGGTGTCTTTTCGTTTAGTAGTTGATGGCAGTTGATCGTTCTTATCTGGCGGTTGGTAGTTAAGAAGATTTGAACAAAAAACCGTCTAAGTCGCGACCGCGATATACAAGTCGCGATCGTGAATACTTGTTTGGCAATATTCTGTTCTGAAG
The DNA here is from genome assembly GCA_949673415.1 of Euphorbia schlechtendalii. Classification (NCBI taxonomy): domain Eukaryota; kingdom Viridiplantae; phylum Streptophyta; class Magnoliopsida; order Malpighiales; family Euphorbiaceae; genus Euphorbia; species Euphorbia schlechtendalii. Next base: position 7,071 of record CATIWQ010625085.1, on the reverse strand, counting down.
AATATTAAGTCGCGACCGCGAGTAGTTGTCACGACCGTGAAATGTGTTTTTCTTTAGAATTCTCCTTGTAACTTTACCGATATTTGACAGCTTCGATCCTAAGCCAAATCTTTAAGTTTCACGCATCTTTTCATACATTTTTCACTCTTTTTACATAGAATTCCACTTTAGATCATTTTACTCCCAAGATTTACCTAGTATCTGCATTTACACAAAAAAAAAACTACATACCACGTGAAATCTTTTATATGAAGTATAAAAATGACTTAAACTATAGTGTTTAGTGTATAAAATTATAATGATAATAAGTGTAATTATACACTTATCAGTATGTGAGTGAATAGATTTTACATGCAACACTAAATAAATAAGTAAATTATTAGAAATTAGAAATACAACTTTTTATCCAGGTTTAGACTCTGCCTAATCTAGTCCTTAGACTATTTGTTCAATCTTTAATCTACTATTAATTCTTCTTTGGGTGAACAAACAAACCATTACAACACTGATTACTGATTGAAATACCATCCAACAATCTCTGCCTATGAGCTTTACAATACATGCACATACCTTATTATATCCAGGCTCTGAGCTAGTCTAATACTAAGAGTGTCATCCTCTACAATATCTAAGTTCCCTCACACTAACTTAGAGACTAAGCTAGTGAATACAATAATTAAGATTGAAATTCTGAGCTTTTGAACTTTATTTCGGTAAGATTCAATTACAAACAAGTTTTGATTATTTACTTGCTATGGAATGAAAGTGAAGTTTGAGAGTGTTTTGCGATAACTTGATCGCTCTTGAGATTGAATAAAACTTCACCAAGTTCTTCTGCTCGAACTTATTTTCTATTTATAGGTTTGAAGGTCTTCTCGTTATGTTTGGATTGCAGTAGAAGAATTGGACCATTGTCTCACAAATTCAAGCCGTTATCTCAAAGGATCAAATTTATTCTTATCCGTTTAAACTCAGAAAAATGACTCGTTAGTGAGGGAAAGTCGATTGTGAAATCATATAACAAAAAATTGGTCTCCACAAGGTACAATTATCTGCTGCAATGGGGAAGGATTGTTTTTGTCCTCTGGATGTCAACATCACTACGTTCTTTTCTCATGTGTAATGCCTTTTTTGCGCGACTACATTAATTGCATCTTACAGAGGAGTTGACTCACACGATGCATTGATTTTACTCTATCCTTTTTATTCTTCTGAAGGTTGTCTCCTTTAAAGAATAATTCTTTAGTAGTTGTCTTTCGGAACGAGGGATCCTCATTGCTTATGAGTAAAGTTCTCTTGACTCGTATCTTCTGAATCATACGTTGCCTCTGAATTTCTCTGCTCCTGAGAGGTTTTTCCTTCCGAGTGATAAAATGACAAGTAAAACTTTTCTAACTTGAAAAAAAGAAACTTCATTCAGGATTCGTACCCAACAATAAGGTTTCACTTTATACTTGTTAAACATTCAAGTTACTGTACTAATCCATTTATTTTAATTGTTAAATATATATTCAAATCTAATTATTTTAATATAAAAAATCCAAGGAATACCAATAATTCACGGTTTTAGTTGAACTCGATATTTCAACACTCCAGTAAGATAAAATAACAATGAATTAGCAGTCGAACGTTGGAAAAAAAACAATGCACCAATGTGGTACTCAATAAGCATGTGAGTTTTCTAATCCTTTGAAAGACGTGAGCATTAAATGGTGATGTTTTTAATTTTTAACTTTTGGGTCATTCAATTTAAACATGGCTTAGACCAACATTCTTAAAATCACCGTATCAGTTTTCTAATAAAAAACATTTTTGATGACCGTGATATTTTAGTTAGGGAGCATTAGGCATTAATTAGAGACAACAAAAAGTCAATAGCCCTTTCTATAGTAATAAAATGTGCTTACCAATGGTAATAAATATGACATCCCAAATCTAGTGAGCATTTTTTTTGGCATGAAACTGTATCCCGTCAAACCATACTAAATATAAGATCTAAGCTTGTTTAAAAATGTTAGAACTGATATTTTTTTTAGATAGTCAGGGTTCGAATCCAGGATCCCCAACTTCTTTCTTCACTCTGGGAGGAAGTCGTGATCACCAGAGCAAGTCTGATGGTTGAATTGATAGGTTTATAGTATGTTTCGAGTATAAACAGTGCAAATAGTCTATGAAAATTATAAGAGGTATTTTTGAAAGTTCCAAAGTTTCTTATAATCATTGAACTTAACAAAAATGCATCAGTTTACCCTGACATCATGTGTGTGTTTTTTATTGGAAAAAGAAAAATAAAAAAAATGCAAGCTCTAAAAATCAAACAAATAAAAAGTGGACGTTTGGCACTCAACGGTTTTTGCCGCTGCATCACCAAGTTTAGAGGATTTGTAAGAAAAAGTGAAAGTTAGGGAACAATAAACATTTGAGCCTAAAATTTAATGATAATTTATGTAATTGTCTCTAAGCCTATAAAAGTCGATAATTTACACTATTCATTATAACCGTATTTTATATTGTTAATTAAAAAATATTTAATCTTTGTTACATTAGATTAAATTTCGTTTCGATTGGTAAAGGCTTTTTTATGGTAACTTTTTTTTTTAACAAAATCGCAATTACTTTGCTTATCATTGGATATAGACATGGTCAAATTAAACTGAAACCACTTAAACCGGACCGGACCGTAACCGATAGTTCCATCCTATATAAGGTTTAGGTTTAGGTTTATGAAAATTGAGAACCAGAATCGGCGATTCCAGAACCGTGGTCATGTCTTTATATATATATATGTATGTTGAAAATATACCAAAAAAATGTAAATACTACGAGTAGTAATTCTGGCTTTCATTAGTTTAAATTTTTTTAAATGAAGTTGTATCATTGTATAAGTAATAAATAAGTAGCTTAACATGTGAAGTATGATATTTGTTATGATTTATAAAAAGAAATATACGTTTTTTTACATATTTAAGATAATATATTCTCTTGTAACATATAATAATGTTAACATGAATCAAAAACCAAATGTTTAAAATTAACATTAATTAAAATTTAAATGTGTAAAATTAAATATCTAACCTATATTAAGGTTTGAACCGGAATCGGAACCGTACCTAAACCGGGTTAAAACCTTGTCTAAACCTAAACCGGAACCGGCAGTTCCGAACCTAAACCGGAACCGGTGGTTTTACCCTATGTAAGGTTTAGGTTAAGGTTTATGAAAACTACGAACCGGAACCGGCGGTTCCGGAACCGTGCCCATGTCTAATTGGATATGTGCTTTAATGATTGTTCCAATTATGATATCGAGCAAAGTAATATTTATTTTGTTAAAAATAAACTTACCATGTTCTTTAATATAAAATGACAAAGTAATAACTATTATTGAAAGTTAAAAAAAAACTAATTAAAACAGTATTTCTTTTGTATAAAATGTGAATAATGTGTCAAAACCGTAAAAGATGCAACATAAAATGAATTTATTTGTAGCATCAAGGCCACGGTATTATTCAAGAAGATTTATTGTTTTGAAATAATGACAGTTAGTATTTATTGTTATTTTATTGCGTGAAAAAAATACAAAGCGCGTGATAAACTTTTGAAAAATGACCGATAGATTAATCGTTATTTTCATCCTCTTGAACGCCTTGCGTGAAAAAAATGCGCATAGCGCGTGAAATGACCTAAGAACTGCTTTATAAGCACCCCGCTCCTCTCATCTTTTTCTACCCAACGCGTATCGCCGACTTCCTCTCTACTAGGGTTTCTTTTCACTCTTCTGTAATGAATGGTGTTGATGGTGGAGCCTTCACTGAAACTTGATGCGGAAATCGTACTCAACTCGCCTAATGAAGACTTCCTTGTGAAATCGTTTCGCGGACGGTATTTTTTTTTTAAATTCTGTTAATTTTAGTATCGGCGTTGAGCAAGATGGTGGTTTAGTTTGTGCAGAAATTGATCGCTATGGTGGTTTATTGTGGCTTAGTACGATTTCTTCACATTTCTTATGTTTGCATTTTGATTTTAAACCGCTGTTTCGTTTTAATATCATCGTTTGCGTTGTTGTTTGTTAATTGATTATCAAAGGAAGTTCGTTATCTGTATTTTCAAATTAGTTTTTGCATCGACAATACCATAATGGTGGTTGAAACTTGAAATTTGAATTTGTTGCTTTATTATTTTGATTTTCATTTATTAGGGTTTCTTTTGTTCGCATTCGGATTTCTAGCGGCTAGTTGGTTTGGTTTTGGTGGGTTTTAGGGCTAGATTGTTAATTTTGTCTGTTGCTGCTAGTTGGTTGAGTTTGATTAAGTTTCACAACATCACATGCTCATTATTTAATTGTAATATTGTGATTTCAGTATTTTTTCATGCCGAGTAGTTTAAAGATGCTAAAGAAGTGTTTCTCTTGTGCTAATAACTTTGTTTTCTCACCACATCAAATGTATTTTGTATGTAACATTTTTCTCCCTGCCCTTCGATTTGTTTGTTTGTATAGTATTTCGACTGGTTCAAATCCTTTTATTTGCAATTGCAAAGGATATTTCTAAAATTATTCTTTGTATGTTTGCCGAGCTTGCTGATACTCCCAGTCCAAACATCTCAAGAACAGTTAAATTATTTGAAAGCGTTGCCTGATGTAAATGTTATGTGGTTATGCTATTATATATTACATGGTCTTGTGAGGTCAGAATGTTCTCTCACTCTCATTGTTGATTTGTTGTAAGTTTCATGACATATGGTATTCCCATTTCAACTTACGAGATTTGAAATAATTTTCTTCTAAAATTTTTTCCTATTTTTTCTCCTACTGGCCGTAGATACTATACATCATGAATCAGCCTTTGTTTACTAGTTTTTCCAGATAGAAAACTAACAATATTCATTTGAAAGATATCTCTGCTGACAGAATTTTCCCCACATACACATGCACTTCACATTTTTAAATTTAGAGCTTTTTTAAATTATTGCAGTTTTGATATGTTAACAATATGTGCTGCCTAATTCCCCTTGTTGAACCTTAGGATTATCAGTTTAGTCAGCAAAGTAAGAAGTCTTCAGAAGGCATTGTTTGTGGGAGACTCGAGGCTGCAGGGTCTTATAACAAGATCCCAGACTAATGCTGCTGAAGGAGGGGGTCTTTCTTATTTTTGACTTTTGTTATCTCATGTAATAATGTTTTTGCTTGGATTATAAATATTTACTTTTAATACTTTTGCCCATTTTAAGCTTTGAACAAGTGTTATTGCAAGATATTCACTCATAAACCTATTGGCTACTTTTGGCAGTGCATTTATGAGATAAAAGAATATAATGTGTTTTATGCACAGGTTTCGTGGATTTTTCTGAAAGGCAGCAGGAATACATAGGCTCTTTTTACTCAATTACAGTTACGGGACTGATGTTGTTTTAATATGTGGGAATATACTATTTTCTCATTAGTTAGTTCATTGGAACTCTAATTTCACATGTGAGCATGAATTAGAATATGACAATTTGTATTTCTGCTGACATAGGTGAGTGTTTGAACCCTTGGGTTTGCTGTTGGGTGCTTCACTGAATGTTTTAGTTATCGAGTCATTGAATCAGATTCAATACCATACCAAGGATGTCTATTTCCACCTTAAGGTAGCATGTTCCCATTTATATGGCTTGGTCATTGATTTGGACGTAAAACCTCATTGTGTGTTTTTTATTTGGACGAAGCATCCAAATGTTGTGGATAGGCTTTAACAGTTTACAGAATTGGTAATATTCATATTCCGTTTTATCTTTGAATTGATTAAATCACATATTATTTTGATATGTTTCTACATTCATTTATATTTTGCAAAAGTTATGATAGTCTGCTAAGACTTATTAACTTCCATGTACATCCCAGCTTTTCTTGCTATTGGAATACATTATTTAAGCTTTCAAGTACCAGTTTTTCCAAAAACAAGTGCATATCTAGTATCAACAACTTTTACATTAATTTTAGCTTACAAGTACCCAATTTTCGTAAAAGCAAATGCATCTCTAGGATTGACAGCCTTTTGTCTATAAAATATTATTTGTTAATGGCATAGGTGAGCTCCCTTCTATCCAATTTTGTAATATAATTTGTATATGGCATAGGAGAGCTCTCTTAATCCAATTTTTGAAATTATTCTTAGTAAGTTTGCTGAGCTTGCTGATGCTGCAAGTCCATACTTCTGAAGAAGGGTTAAGATAATAGAGAATGTTGCCCGAAGTAAATTCTGTGGTTATGCTGGATATTGACTGCAATGAACTAGTTATTGAAATGTTCAACATTTTTTCTCTGTTTTGAGGTCAGAGTGTTCACCTGCTCTCATTGTTTTGAGTTTTATGTTACATGGTGTTTACTTTCTAACTTTTTGAGATTTGAAATAATTTTCTTTCTCACAAATTTTTCTACTGGTTATTGAAATATTACGTCATGCAGCTGTCCTTTTTCATTTTTTAGTCTGCTTTTTTTTAATTTTCGTTCAGTTCGTACAGGTGTCCTATTGGGAATCTGTGCTTGTAACTATGTGAGATGCGCTTTCTACCAATCAATCCTAGAACAAAGAACAGGGTGTATCCTCCTATTTTTATATTTTTTGTTCTTGTTGTAATATGATTACATTTCATAGATAAATAAAGATCCGAGTGTAAGTATCCTCCTACTTTTATATTTTTTTGTTCTTGTTGCTATATGATTATATTGTGTCCTGGAAAAATCATTCTGGTATATTGCATGTAGATACTATTTTGTCCATAGTTGTAAAGGCGCGCTTGACGTAGGGCGCCACCCTTGGAGCGTCGACATATCACAGGCAGGGTGGTGTCCAACAGGCGCGCCTCAAGTGTGCCTTTGAGCGCATCACAGGTGCGCCTAGGCACTCCTCACAAACACTTCTATCCTAAGGGGTTTAATTTTGCATAATTATGTTTTTACATCCATTTTTAAGAGTTTTAAATAATAATATAAGGCTAGATATTCCTAATTCAATTCTTATTAAGGCTAAAAACTCAAGTATAGATATTCTTAATACAACATGTAAAATTTACATATATATATACCTCCAACAA
>CATIWQ010624986.1:0-10748 GCA_949673415.1 Euphorbia schlechtendalii | reverse complement strand
TAACTTTATATTATGCCATTATTTCAAATTAAATATTCCTTGAGTGGTAAAGATTATTCAATTAAAGTGACTTCATATGTCAAATAATTAATAATCATTCTTTCATCATGTCTTGTAACATTACATGTACAAGAAATCCTGAATCAGTGATTCTAAGCGCACGATCCTTTGGGTCTGTCCATATGTTGGCAATGGGTTTTACCCGTAGACTGTAAGCGGATTCTAGCAAATAATTATAGCCCCCAATTGGGATAGAATACAGTTGTCATTCGAAGATACTGAACCCGATAGTTATCTCGTAATATCCCTTGCCAGGTGACATCAATATAATGAACAAAGGACATGGTCATATCACCCATTATTACTTTCATAATATTTCTTGATCAAGAATAAAATGATTCTTTCAAATAAGCTACTACTTATTTGGATATGTCAATAATCCATTTTATTCATCAAGTGGCCGATGATTCATTTCAAATTATTAAGTTGAATAGCAATCCTATCACTTCAACACTACTACAAATATGTTCATGAAATAGCCCAAGTATGCCCGTACTTGTAATCCAATATTCAAGGACCCGTTAGGTGCATACAACAAGTTACTCAATTCCAAATTAATAGCAAGTTGAAACCAAGTCCAAGAATATCAGAGACATACCTAGCAAAATGCTCGTGATACATGACCATGTGACTTTTACTACGTGAATCGATCCAGCCCCATGTTCTCAACATGTGCCTATGTTCATAACTCACTTCTCAAATAAGCTATCCAACATATAAGTCTTTTGTCTTAATCATTTCCATGATTAAACCAAACTTGGGATATTTATGATTTAGTAATCAATGGATACTCTAAACTAAATATAGCACAAGATATATAATAGAAAAGATTAATGCCTTTATTATTGTAACAAAAAATATAAATTCAATTACATCTTAATAACCCATGTATAGAACTAGGGCACACCTAACAATCTCCCACTTGCACTAGTTCCAAGCCGGAATGTCCCTAATCCCTATAGACCTTGTATGACCATCATGCTTTGTCTGACTAAGTGTTTTGGTCAATGGGTTAGCAACATTGTTATTAGTGTCAACCCTTTGCAATGCAATATCACCCCTAGTTTGAATCTCTCTAAGCAAATGAAATTTTCTGAGCACATGTTTAGATCTCTTATGTGATCGAGGCTCTTTTGCTTGTGCCACAACCCCGTTGTTATCACAAAACACATCTACTAGGTCTAGGATAGTTGGTACTACTCCTAACTCAGTAATAAATTTCTTGATCCAAAAAGAGCTTCTTTGGCAGCATCACATGCAGCTATGTGCTCAGCTTCTATTGTGGAATCAGCAACTGTTGGCTACTTGGCCAACCGCTAGCTTATGGCTCCGCCATTAAGAAAGAAATCATATCCAGACTGTGATCCTCTCTCATTTATCTATCAGTTTCAAAGCTTCCATCAGTATATCCAGATACCATGAGCTCTTCCTGACCTCCATATACTAAAAACACATCCTTAGTCCGTTTAAGGTACTTAAGGATTGCTTTGACTGCAGTCCAATGTTCCCTTTTGGGATTCGATTAGTATCTACTAGTCAAACTTAATGCAAATGCCACATTAGGTCTAGTACATAACATGCTATACATGATCGATCTAATAGCCAAAGCATACAGGACTTGACCCATGTACTCATGGTCCTCCTTTGTCTTAAGACAATCATCCTAACTAAGATGTATGCCATGGTGCATAGGCAACAAACCATTCTTTTCCTTGTTCATCTCAAATCTTCTAAGGACTTTATCTCTGTACTTAGCTTGACTAAGTCCAAAAAGTTGACTGGGTCTATCTTTATAGATCCGAATTCTGAGAATCATTTCAGCTTCTCCTAGATCTTTCATCGTGAAGCACTTATTCAACCATTGCTTTACTATTTTCAGTGTTGGAATATCACCTCCAATGATTAATATGTCATCAACATATAGCACTAGGAAATTCAATATGCTCCCTCTAACTTTCTTGTACACACAGGGCTCATCAACATTTTGAGTGAAACCAAATTCTTTTATGGCTTCATCAAATCTTTGATTCCAAGACCAAGATGCTTGCTTCAACCATAGATTGATCTTTGAAGTTTGCATACTTGGTTAGGAAACTTCGGATCGACAAAACCCTCGAGTTATGTCATATACACATCCTCGAGGAGGTCTCCATTTAGAAAAGCTGTTTTGATATCCATTTGCCATATCTCATAGTCGTACCACGCAGCTATGACGAGAAGAATCCTAATGGATTTAAGCATCACTACTGGTGAAAAGGTTTCATCATAATCAATTCCTTGAACTTGCCTGAATCCTCTTACAACCATTCTACCTTTGAAGGTGTTGTCGACTTTTAACTTGAAACACCACTTACAATCTATTACCTTAGCACCCTCTGGTGGGTCCACCAAGCTCCAAACTTGGTTATCATATATAGATTTTATCTCAGCTTCCATGGCTTTTCACCAATGAATTGAGTGTGGGCTTTCAATGGCCTCCTGATATGTTCTTGGTTCCTCATGGTCTAGGACCAAGAAGTCGCCATTATCACTCATGAGTAAATTTAATTTCTCTGGAAGATGATGAACCCTATCAGACCTTCTAGGTTCCTGTGTAACCGGTTCAGCTTGCTCGACTTGTTGAGTTGTTGGTTCAGTTTCCTTAGCAACTTCAGTTTTAATTGAAGAAATTTGTGGAACGTGAACTTTACAAAGTCCAAGATTATTTCCATCGATCTTTTTATTAAGGAGATCCATTTCCATAAAAGATTCTCCTCCGATGATGAAAACTTTGTTTTCTTTCAGATCATAGAAGTAATAACCTTTTGTTTCCTTAGGGTAACCCACAAATTGGCATTTGGTAGACTTGGACTCTAGTTTATCAGTTGTCAATTTCTTGACATATGCATCACATCCCCAAATCTTCATGTATGACAAGTTAGACTTGCAGCACGTCCATATTTCATATGGTGTCCCTACATCTGCCTTGCTAGGAGTAACATTTATTATGCGACTGGCTATCTCTAAGGCATATCACCAAAAAGATATCGGAAGCGAGGCTTGACTCATCATTGAGTGAACCATGTCTAGAAAGGTTCGATTCCTCCTTTCAGACACACCATTCCATTATGGTGTTTTTGGAGGGGTGAGCTATGAAATTATTCCACACTCTCTCAAATATGAATCAAATTCTTGGCTCAAATACTCACCTCCTCTGTCAGAGTGAAGTGCTTTTATTTTCTTGCCAAGCTGATTTTCTACTTCGTTCTTGTAGTCTCTAAACTTTTGATAAGTTTCAAACTTGTGTTTCATTAGGTATACATACCCAAATACTAAAATCATCAGTAAAAGCCAGATCTAGCACTTGCACTCATTGGACCAAATACATCATAGTGTATCAGTATCATTAGTTTAGTAGTGTGAGCAGATGACATAGAGTGGTGGGCCGAGAGCGCGCTGATAAGTGTATAATTACACTTATTATCATATTAATTTTATACACTAAACACAATAGTTTAAGTTATTTTTATACTTCATATAAAAGATTTCACGTGGTATGTAGTTATTTTTTGTGCAAATGCAGATACTAGGTAAATCTTGGGAGTAAAATGATATAAAATGGAATTCTATGTAAAAAGAGTGAAAAAGGTGCAACAAGATGTGTGGAACTTAAAGATTTGGCTTAGGATCGAAGTTGTCAAAGATCTGTAAAGTTACAAGGAGAATTCTGAAGAAAAACATATTTCACGATCGTGACAACCACTCGCGGTCGTGACTTAGTATTCTTTAGAATAGAAAATTTCCAAACAAGTATTCACGGTCGTGACATGTATATCGTGGTTCCAACCTGGACTATGTTTTGGTCAAATCTTCTTAACTACCAACCGCCAGATAAGAACGATCAACCGCCATCAACTACTAAATGAAAAGACACCTTTTAGAAGTCAACAAATCATGAAAAGGTGCCTATCCATTGTGGATAAGATTAAAGCTTCTCAACCAATCAGAATGAAGTGATGCAATCTTTTGCCAATGGACATAACTCTTCGTATGGATAGATGCAACCCTTCAAACTCTATAAATAAGGCTCCAAACTCACCAATTTCATGGACAACAAGGAGGGTGTATATTAAGTGCATGATAATGAGTGGTGTTGTGTGTTGATAGAGAGAAAAATTATTTAGTTTTCACTACATTCATAAGTGTTAGCGAGAAAATGTATAAGTGATTTGAATCCTTATTTCAATCACTAGATTTCTCTACATATTCGAGCAATTATTGTATAACTGTAATTGCAAATCACTTATCAATAAAAGTTTTCGTTCTTCAACATTCGTTTATTCGATATTCACAAAGAATAGCATCCTAGTGGAGGTTCTGTACGAGTCGAGACCGAATTCAAAGCAGACGCAAGAATTGCGAGAATTGACGACTCCCATTAAAGAGTGGATACGATTTGATCAAACTTTAGCTTTCACTTGCATACCTTACAACTTTGCTTTGCTTTCTACTTATACTTTCTATTTCGAATTTTATGATATGTCTATGTGTCATAATATGTATTTCGTGTTAGGTCTTTTATATTAATCAAGTTATATGCCTTTGAATTAACTTTAAGAGTAGTTTCGGGGTTCACGAGATTGTGTATAATAACTAAATCTATAATTATAACACTGTTTAGTGAGCCAACATTTTTTTAATGGTAAATTGCTAAATGTGGCTATGTGAGAGTGATCCATACTAAGCATAGTAATATTGTTAGCCAGGTTTATATAATCGTCTTAATTCGTTTGCACTAGATTTTGAAAAGCCATTTCATGTGTTGCTTTGCGGTGAATAATTGAATATCTGAGTATTTATAACCGAGTCTGTTAAATTAATCTAGTGAACATAATATCTTTGATGACCTTGCATGTTTTCTTTGCTATACTTGTTCGTAGGGAAAATCTATAAACTTTTATCTTCTCTAATCTTTCATACATTTATCTATCCATCCATCATTTCAATCCTCCCAACTAAAATCATTTTATTTTCTTTATTCCATTTCTCTTGTTGATCTTTAGAGCTGGTCCTTCCCTATTGGATCGATATCTTTTAAAATTACATCTTAACTGTATACTTACAGTGGTCACCATTTTTCTATTTAGACAAGCTGTATTGACAACACATGTTCGTATTTTGAACTTTTATCTTATCGGTAGAAAAGTGGCGAACAAGGTTTTTGGCTTCATTTTAGAATATAACCCCTCATAGTTATTAGAGTCGAAACCTTACGATCAAGTTTTTGGCCCCATTGCCGGGGATAAGCCTTTTAGAATGAGTATAGCTAAAAACTTCGTGATCAAGTTTTTGGTACCGTTACCGGGAAGGCAAGTGCGTTCTAGAGATTAATTGATGGAGATACGATATTTATACTAATTATATCTATTTATTTCATTTTCTATATTATACAATTTTCTAATCTTAGATGTGAAAAAATTATGAAATAATCATCTTGGATATGAGACATCATAATATTTTATCTTAATTCTTTACAAATAGAAGATTTTCTTCTATTTTTCCTATTCACGTTCGCGACTTCCATTCGTGCTCGTGAATTCCTAATTAAAACTTTATGTTTCTTGTTTTTAGTATATTCACGTTTGCGACCTAAGATCACGATCACAACCTGAGCAAAAACTGCAGCAGTTTGAGCAGTTTTTCGACGGTTTCTCTCAAATTCTATATATAGAATGCAAATTCTCATAATCCTTCACTTCTGAAATCAGAAATTCCTTTTTCTTCAGACAAAATCTTTGTTCCAACCCTTGAAAATCAATCAATCCTTTTCTTCAAAATGGTACACTCTAACAAATCTATTCTCATTCCTTCTTCGAATCTGCAAGAGTGGTATGAAGCACCTTTTCTTATTCACTCTTGAGAGGAAGGTGATCATTTCGAAACCATTAGAGATGCAGAATTCACAAGTTCTTATGTTATCCATAAGAATAGTTTCATTCATCTAGGAATCTATGAGAGAATAATGTATTATCTTAGGATTTTAAATTTCATTCTCTATTCCTCCATGAATATAGGGAACAGTGAGGATAACTGCTAGGAGATGTTGATATCATTAGTATGGCAAATGCTAAGGTGGATTATCTAGAATTTCATCATCAAGGGAAGAAGTATAAATTGTCAAGGAAGAAATTAGAGCAGAATTTGGGATTCCCAAAAAGATTGTTACTACAAAATTCTTCCTAGTTGGGATCCACTACAACATGGAATCGCCTAACTGGAAAAGATGAATACAAATAGGAATCTACCTATAGCCGGTGGATCCGAGACCCCTATTTGCTCACTTTACACTTCTATCTAAGTAGTGCGCTTTTTGGTAGATCTAGTTCCGACACGATCATTCCTAAAGAATTGTTTATGTTGGAAGTAGTTTGGAATGGCATACCTGTGGATGTATCGAGGATTATGATGGGGACTCTTATGTTTGCCGCAATTGATCCTGGTAGGATAGCATACAGGTGTCGAACTATAGCGAATTTGTTAAGACAAATTGAGAGATTACCTTGTTGTGTAGAAGTCTTTACTGATGAAGATGAAATTCCAGAACTAACTACAGAAATTTTCTTCAAGTACGGATTTCTAAGTGCATTGGTGAATATGGGATAACCTATGATTGGAAATCATGGGATGAATGAGTAGAAGCTGATATAAAATGAGAAAGAGAAATCGCTAGGGAAGAAAGGAGTAGTTCAGCCAATCTTAAAAGGAAGTTGAATGAATTAATGGAAGAACAAATCTCTATTCATTACAAGATTAACAACATCCACACTTTTGTGTATGATGTTGAAAGAGATTTGTGGGAGTCACGTTATAAGATTGACCAAATGACAGAATCACTCCCCTCTAATTAAATTTCATCTTTTCATGTAGATTTAGGAGTTTGTTAAGTTTAGTTGTGTTTTATTTAGTTGTTTGTTTGTTTGTGTTTCATTGTTAGTTTGTAAATATTTGTTAAATAAGAAATAAAAATTTGAACAACAAGACGTTGATGTTCAATTATTATCATCATCCTGAAAAAATCAAGGTATAATAGTAAATATTTATCTTTTGTATTTAACAAAGTTTGTTTGTGCTTTTGTTTCTAAGTTTTTATAGGTACATGTCTAAAAATTGAAGAAATTTGAAGAATAAAGAAGATCGCGACCGTGACCCAATTCGTGCTCGTGAATATTGAATATCAAACATTTTGTTTCTATAGGGAAGGAAGTCACCATCGCGACTGGCCTTTGCGATCGTGACACGGGTAAAATATAACCGTTACAGATCATGATCAAACACGCGACAAATGGCTAAAACCGCCATTAATGGTTAGTTTTGAGCATAAATAGCTATATTATCAATTATGACCAATTAGAGACCTCTTAAACCTCTATAAATAGGTCCAAGTTAAACTCTAGCCACCACACCTTTCAAAAAGCTTACAAATCTCTGAAATTCTTCTTATTCAACCTTCTACATTCAAAACCTTTTCAACCCTTTACTTCAAACCAATATGACTCATGTCAAGAAATCAGCAAATAGAAGAGAAACCCAATCATACTAAGAAGAGTATGATTGTCCTTTCCCTTTAAGGATAAGAGAAGAAGGCAAACGCTTTCAAAAGCTCAACAAATTGGATATCACCGTGATGATATTTCTATATTTAATCTTCTTAGAAACATTGAATCTCCATAGAGAGATGGAGGTTTATCTTTCGGCTCTTGGACTCACAAAGTTTGTGGATTTGCATTTTCCACAAAATTGAGATTGGTTTCTCGAATGTCTAGTAACATTCGATTATGAAGATGCAAGGAAGAGTGTGATTCAGTTTCAAAATCAAGCACAACAATACACCATCACAAGAGAGATGATGGGAGAATGGTTTGGATTCGAGATTATCAATTCATCAAGCATGACGGATTCTTTTCAACCAACTCGAGTTTGGGCAGAATTATTGGTTAAGAGAGTCTTCGATCCTAAAAACTCTCCTAAAAAACTTATTAAGGATGAATGCATTCTTCTTCTCCACAAATACCTTTCCACTTCGGTATTTTATCGAGTAGAGAATACTAAGGTTCAAAAGAAAGACTTGTTTGTTCTTTCTTGCGCTTTGATGAAACAAAAAGCGGAATTCATGGATATCATATGGGATATGATGAAAAAGAACTCAACAAGTATGAGAAACAAGATTGGAGCGGCCAAAATTATCACCGCTATCATCTTGGGTGCAAGAGGTGAACTCCCCTATGTCCGATAATAGGGTGAGTATTTTCGCTACATGGATGAAACTTATTTGAAGAACACCGGATTACTTCAAGAGAATGATGGTGTATATTCTTTATACTCCTACTCCAACCTCACTAAAAAGCTCAACTTGGCTCACGAAGATTCTTCCATCGGACCATCAAATCTAACCGTTAGCCATCGACATGGAAAAGCCCCGATGCTTGAAGTAGAAGAAGATGAAGAAGAAGAAGATGAAGCTTCGGAAGATTGGAAGGCGAGCATGCAACTAAAGTTGGACAATTGCCAAGCAGAACTTGGCAAGAGACATGAAGATTCTAAAGAAAAGTAATAAATTGATGCTTCGAAAATTACTTTCATTCTTTAGGATACAAAATTGTCAATTCACTCCTAGTCCCCCGGATTCTCCTTCACATTAGAACGGGTTTATTCTTTTCTTTACTTTCTCTTTTTCATTCATTTTTATACTAGCTTTAGTTTTTAAATTTTGATTTTTATTAAATGTCTCACAACGAGGACATTGTGTTCTTTAAGTGTGGGGGGACATTTTTAAAAATCCCGTAAAATCCAAAAAAATTGAATAAAATAAAAAATTGAAGAATTTGAAAATTTTTGTTGATTTTCGTATCATTTATACCTAATTTATTCTTATACTTTACTAACATTTGTCTAAGGTTATGTTGAGTGTTAGGTATTACAAGTTTAACGTTAGTGCAAATTTTGAACAAAATTTTTGTTTCGAGTTTGACCTCACATTGAGGGTATGAGCGTTTTTAGCACAACATTTAACATTTGGCAAGGATGAGTGGTGAGTAACATTCGAATGCAACATTCCAAGTAAGTTTCGATATATATTTCAATGCAACATGAATTAGTATAAGTTATATAGTTTTAGCTTAATGCTTCCGATAAGTTTAAGTGGAGTAATATCTAATGGTATAAACTATGAGTTTTATATGCAAATCTTGAATAAGTCCTATAAGTATTGAGTGTGTTTAAAGTGTTGGGAAACTATAGCCATAATACTTTGAAATTGATCAATAGAGGATGAGGGTATTAAAAGAAAAATCAAAAGAAAGAGAGGATAACCAATGAGTTATGCAAAAGGTGAGGAATGGTACGGAGCAGAAACTGCAACCATTCAATGAGTGAAAAAAAGAAAAGAAATCATAGCACGAAAAATGGGTGCAAAGTACAAAGTACTTTAGAAACATAAGCTTAAAAGAAAAAAAATGAGAGAGTAGTATGGAGCATAAAATGCAACCACTGAAAAAAGGGGAGAGTGGTATGGAGCATAAAATGCAACCACTAAGAGTGTTTTTAGCATCCTATGTTACCCACAAATGCCTTGAGAGAAAATTAATCAAAGTGTGCTTTCTATGTCCTTTATACTTTATACTATGCTTAAGAGAAGGAAATATTCGAGTATGCATATAACGTTTATATGAAGATGCGATGGTTGACTCTCCATTAAGAGCAAAGGTATGCAACTAAACTATATAAATTGCACATTACTAATTTGTGGGAAATTTCTGGCTTCTACTTGAATCTTTTGCAATGTGGGTATGTAATACTCACTGCAATAGTCTTTCGCCAAATGAGGTACGTACTTGATTACCAATTTATACACTTCTATTTAATTTACCTTGAAGACAAGGCAAAAGTTAACTGTCGGGGTATCATATTTGTATAATTACACTTGTTATCATATTAATTTTATACATTAAACACTATAGTTTAAGTCATTTTTATACTTCGTATAAAAGATTTCACGTGGTATGTAGTTATTTTTGGTGCAAATGCAGATACTAGGTAAATCTTGGGAGTAAAATTATCTAAAGTAGAATTCTATGTAAAAATGAAAAAGGTGCTAAAAGAAACGTGGAACTTAAAGATTTTACTTAGGATCGAAGCTATCAAAGATCGGTAAATTTACAAGGAGAATTTTTAAGAAAAATACATTTCACAATCGTGATAACTACTTGCGGTCGCGACTTAGTATTCTTCAGAACAGAAAATTGCCAAATAAGTATTCACGGTCGCGACTTGGATGGTTTTTTAGTAAAATCTTCTTAACTACCAACCGATAGATAAGAATGATCAACCGCCATTAACTACCAAACGAAAAGACACCTTTTGGAAGTCAACCAATCATGAAAAGGTGTCTATCCATTGTGGATAAGATAAAATCAACTCAACCAATTACAATAAAGTGATGCAATCTTTCGCCAAAGGACACAACTCTTCGTATGGATAGATGCAACCCTTCGAACTCTATAAATAGGGCACCAAACTCAACCATTTTTGTGGAACAAGTGGCATTGGAAATAGAAAAAGTGAGAGATATAGTGTGTGCGTAGAAAGAGAGTGAAATTATCTAGTTTTCGCTATGTTCATAAGTGTTAGCGAGAAAATGTATAAGTGATTCG
>CATIWQ010624972.1:0-10233 GCA_949673415.1 Euphorbia schlechtendalii | reverse complement strand
TGATGTTATCATTGGTTATAACATTAATTTTCAAATCTTGAAATTGTGATATTATTTGATAAATATTATCATTATCATCTTCACTGGAAGATTTAGATATCTGTTTGCATTTGCAATCAGATTCTGATGAAATAATTTTTTTCATCTTTTAAATTACTCAGATTATTTTTTGAGCTAGATGAGAAGTCATAATATGTGTCAGAACTATTTTCTGACTCAGAGGAATTTAACATGATTTTACCTAAAGCATCTTTTAAGTTGTCATCAATGTTTAATTCATTGATTTTCTTTTTCAATTTGCATCTATTAGCAAAATGACCTTTTTTATCACACTTGTAACAAGTGATGGTAGATTTATGAGGAGATGGATTATTTTCCAATCTTCTCTTTTTACGAAAAGCTTTCTTTTTCTTTTCGTTTTATGTGGCATATAGTTTTAATTCCCCATAAAATAATATTTATAGCTTAGTTTTTATATTATATTATGTCTTTTGTTAGGTGGGTTGGATCCAACTTGGTTTCTAGATAAACTCGAGCTCAACTGATTCTATTTTTGAGCTTTGCAGTTTTGGACCAAGTTCAAAACCTGTTATGAGTAGGGATGGAAATGGGTCCGATCTGGATCCATATTTTAATCATTTCAAAGCTGGCAGAAGCATCATCGACCTTGCATCAGCCTTAAAATTGTGGTTAAATTGATCCAGATCCGGCCCATTTCCATTCTTTAATTATGAGATGAGTTGGAGAAGCCATTACCCACTTGAACACATACACTTATAGTTATAAGTGACACATCAATGCATTCATTGAAATAAAATATGGCATAAATGATGTATAATAGCTTCTCAAATATAAGCAAGTTAATAGTATAATATAATTAGATCATCAACGTATCAAATTGTAAAATTTAAGGCATAAGTAATACTCCCCCGTCTACTAAATATTGTCTTTTTAACTAATTCACAGTTTTTAAGATAACAACTAACCGAATGAAATGATTCACTAGTTTAACCTTTTATAAATGTCCTATTCAATTTTCAATTGACATATAGTCTTTTCTTGTTATTGGAGATTAAGATATAATTATCTTGGAAGTTGAATAAATTAATAGGGGTAGGAATGGAAAACTTGGAAAAAAACATCTTGGAAATATAAAATGACAATAAAAAAAAGACAATGAAATCCCTTTAAAACGACAATATTTAGTAGACGGAGGGAGTATTTTATTAGTGTATAAATAAAATAGCATTGTATCTTATGTTTTGGGACATGGTTACGTGGTAAGAGAAAAATATGGTAGAGTGTTGGTTGCTCGGATTTCGCTACTACAAGGAGGTGGATCAGGTGATAATGTGTTAATGTTTTAGCGTAGTTGGATTTATTTATTGACCAATGCGATCGTGATATATCATCGAACAAGTTGGGAGAGTGTGAAGTGCGTGCTTGTTCGGGTTCTATCACAATTCGAGGGTTCGGCGGCAGTGTTCCATGCTGGGATCGAGCTACCAAGTTAGCTTGAACAAAAAAATTTTCTGTTATTATCCTCAAAAGGTCATGTTTTTTAAATCAAAAAACTGTTTTTTTCCCGAAAAGTCATGTATTTTCGGAACCTGTATAATTTCGAAAATTCATGTCTTTTGGACATGTCCCTTGGACAAATATAAATACCCGAAATTGGTCGTACATTTTTTTTGTTCGAAAAATCTTAGCATTTTACATTCGAAGTTCTTGTTTTAGACATTCTAATTTAATCTGATTGAAATTTTAATAAAATCACCAAAATAGTTTCTATCTAATAATCTTATTCATGTCTTCAGATTCACCCAAATAATCTCCTATTACCAGTACGATGTTCCACTAGCAGAAATTTTGAGTTGCGGAGAAACCATCAGCCTGAAGCAAATTGATCCCATAATATTATTCTAATGTTATTATTTGTTGCACCTTCAAATTTTGCTTCTTTATCTTAAGCTCGTTTTTTCACTATTAATTATTTTAAGATTCTTTTATTTGACTTTTTTTTTACGAGTTGTTTATGTTTGTAGGTCTAGGAGTCAAATTGTTCATTTGTTAATTCGAGTGGTGATCTTTGACAAATAGAGGGACTTAGTTGATCACTTGTTTACCTTTAATTAGAGTTATAATAGAATATTATTTATTAGTTAGCAAAAGAACAAATAATTTATATCTCACTTATAATAGATTTTGATGGAAATCAGAAATAGAAACGAATTCGGATTCTAACCTTTTTCGTGCCCGAAGATCGATGATGCGACGATTTGTATGCCGAATCGGAATTATCTTACGGTGCATCTAAAAACAAATTTTTTCCACAAATTTGACAACGACGAAGATCGAGAACGATCAATTTACGATGTTTTTGTCGTGAAACAAAAAACAAAAATAAAAATGAAATAAATAATGAATTCACACGTGAATTTCATATAAATATGAAATAAAATTATTAATTGCTATTAAGTTCTTAAACACTTAATTATTTGCAATTAATTCTTTAACGTTCTATAACTTTTCAATTTAATCCAAATAACTAAATTGAATCGGATCCTTTGACCCGATTGACCCGCTCACGGGTGGACTGGGTATTTCCAACAGCTTTTATACCTTTGCAGAAATGGTATAAGGAAAATATGTCTACATATATGAAAATAACTTTGAACATAAAACAAACATAAATTTTGAATTAAATACTTTATAAATGTAGTATAATTAATTAAAATAGTATAAAATAGTATAAATTTTATAAAAACCTGCAATATTCGAAGCTACTGATCAATGTTTTAAAAAAACGAAATTTATGTTGCAAATAAACGAGAATTTTCTGTTTGTAAATCAAAATTAAAGGACGGGAGCAAACTATTTATAAAATATTCTCACGAAAGAAAGTAAATTCATGGGTGATACCGAATTAAGCCCAAATAGCTGGAAACAAGTCGAGCTGAGCCGAATTTGAGTATGTTCGTGTTCGTTTGTTTAACTTATAAAGGTTTAATGCATTTACACCCTCTGAACTTATCCAAAAAGGGTTGTTACCACCCTGAACTTTGAAATGTGACAGATAGTTCCATGTACTTGTCTAAAACGCGTCACTCTACCCCCTTTTACTAACCTGGCTTGCTACGTAAATGACCATCAAAATACATGCACGTAAAGTATGTTGGTGGAACATAAATGAATAAAAAAAATCCGTAACATTCGTATTCTTATAATTCAAAATCCTTAATATATGTTCTTCATCTTCTTCAAAACTCCATCTCTATTCTAAATTTTTCTTCAATTAATCATAATATTGTATCGATTCTTGACCCTTTGTGTTCATCTTCTTGTTCTTGAAGCCGATATTTTTACAAGGGGGTAAAGTGACAAGTTTTAGACAAGTACATGGGGTTATCTGTCACATTTGAAAGTTCAGGGTGGTAACAGCCCTTTTTGAACAAATTCAGAGGGGTGTCGCTGCATTAAGCCATTTATAAACGAACACGAGTCGAGCTAGAATTCGAGCTCAACATTCTGTTTGTGTTCGTTTTGTTTAAGTGTTCGTTTGTTTACGAACTGTTCACGAATAACTCATTTATTTTGTTAATGAACAATTTGCTAATTTTGTTTGTGAATGACCTCGTTTATTTTTGTCCGTGAACGATAATATTGTCAATTCAATTTAATATACAATTTAAAGTGGACCATAAAATTAAGTTAACTAATATTATACATATACTCGTTGTATTTGTTTAATTTCATATAGCTATACTTTATTTTAAGTTGTATAAACCTTCTATTTTTTACATGTAATAATAATAATCGAACTATTTTATGAATATTTATTGAGCCAATTTACGAACATGTTCGTGAATCTTTAATCAAGTTTGTTCATGATTAACAAGTCAAACTTTAACTTGTCCTGTTAAAAGAAAGAATTTGGGATTAGATTTCATATCATCACCTCCCAAAATAAGAGCCCAAATCAAGGGAAAATCAAAGTTACTGTAATTTATTTACTTGCCATTTGTAAATATGTTTCACACTCTTGTATGCCTATATAAGGCACTGTAAACTCAGCATTACTCATTCATTCAAAAACAGAAAAACATTTCTCAAATATCAGTTGATTAATTTAGTAGATTTAACATGGCATCAGATCGGGTTACGGTTCTTTGACCATAATTTGCATTCTCATCATCTGTCGGCTTACCGAAAAAAAGATCAGCCACCATGTCCGGAGATGAAAGTGGTTCATCCATCTCTGGAAAAACCCAGAAATCTTCGACTACCAAGTCCGGAGACAGCAACTCGTAAAGGCAGTCTGTGGGCGGCGATGACAACCTGCTGATACAAATCGTAAATTCGTTAAAATCCAGCCTTAATCATCAAAGTTCAAGGTAAACGCTATCAAATAACCTCAATATCAGTATAAAATTCAACAATCACAACTACGCGCTATGGGGTAGAATGATTAAAGTAGAGATCAGTAGATCGAAGGCTCAACTGAGCCACTTAACTGGAATTCTAGTTTCACCCAAACCGGGAGAAGAAGCCTATGAGCAATGGGAACCAAATGAGTTGATCGTTTTCTCATGGCCTATTCAGAACATCAAACCTCAATTAGCCAGCAATTTGATGGAATTTCCTACTGCCAGGGTGCTTTGGAACACCCTAATTACAACATACAGTAGCAGTAGGGATAAACTACAGACTTTCGATCTTCATTTGAAAGTAAATGGAATGAAACAAAATGGACAAGCACTAGAGGGATTCTAGATTACCTTAAAAGGAGTATGGTGCTAAATCGACCAGAGAGAGCCAAACCCGATGACCTTGGAAGTGGATATAACAACATACAACAAAATACGCCAAGAACAGAAACTATTTTAGTTTTTGAATGCTATAAATCAAGAGCATCATCAGATAAAGAGAGAGATTTTGAGACAAGACCCGTTACCGTCGCCGAAAGAAGCATAAGCTACAATCAGAAAGGAGGTTGCCCTGAACAACCATTCTCGGAACAGAAATAGTGGTAAGAGAAGGTGGCATAGGCAGTGGGCTTAACGCAATCAAAGCAGAGACTATGGCGGCGCAAGGACAGAGAAGGTCAAGCCTCGGAATAGGGCATCATTCCGTTAAGATAAATCGAAACTCAAATGCACTCTCTATGGAAAGATAAAACACACAAAGAATGGGTATTTTGAAGTAATCGGATATCCCGATTAGTGGCCAGACAAAAGTAAATAGAGGGCTCAAGGCAACGGAGGCAAGGTCGCCACCGCTGTGGGCAGCTCGGAGGCCGTCGGCAACAACGGCGGTAACCAAACAATTCCAATAGCAGAGGAAGGAGAAGCGGTGATGGCAACCATGGGAGAGGAAGGAAACCCTAATGAGGTTTCTTATAATGAAGTGTCTAAGGGTTTTTTCTCAAGCCCATTATCTTTTTAATTTCAGCAAAATATACCCCATGAATCCGGCCCACTTTCAATATCACTCACAAAAGCATTTATTTAAAATTGACCAACCCAAACCAAATTCGGCCAAAATTAACTAAATTGAAGCCCAATCCTTTGCAAATCTTACCCAAAATGAAAAAAAATTCTAAGACTGCATCTTGGATTTTTTACTGTGGGGTTACAGATACCATGACTTTTGATTACAGGGATATTCAAACATAAACAAAACCCCAAAAAAACACATGTCATTGCAGCTAATGGGGAAAGTATCCCGGTAAATGGGACCGGAATAATCAACATTTATTCTACTCTAAATTATCCAATTTTCTCTATGTTCCGTCATTATCTCACAAATTATTATCTATTAGTCATGTCACAAGATAGCTTAACTATACAATACTAATGCATCCTACTTTTTGCATATTGCAGGACATCAGGACAAGTATGATTATTGGGCGTGGCACTGAACGCCGAGGACTGTACTACGTAGACGAGGTTGCTCAAGATAGTATTGTTTTGCTTACTCATGGAACTACAAATAGAGAGGCTTGGTTATGGCACCGAAGACTAGGACATCCATCTACTGGTTATTTGCAAATTTTATTTCTTAAGTCGTTTAATTTCCATAAAAAAGATCATTGTGAAACATGTGTGCTAGCAAAAAGTCATAAACAGACTTTTAAACTAAACAATACGAAAATGGATGCACCGTTTGATTTAATTCACTCTGACGTGTGGGGACCATCATCTATTATCGGTGGATAATTTTTTCGGTATTTTCTCATTTTTGTTGATGCTTGCACATGTATGACTTAGGTTTATTTCTTAAAAAATAAATTAGAGAAAAATATATCCACTTCCATACCATGATACAAACCCAATTTGATAAAATTATCAAAATCTTACATTCTGATAATGGGGGGGGGGGGGAGTTTGTCAACTTAGCCATGAAATCCTTTTGCCAAAGTCGAGGGATTATCCACCAAACCACCTACCCACATATACCAGAACAAAATGGTGTATCCGAAAGAAAGAACCGAATCCTCCTAGAATTGACCCGATCCCTTATCATTGAATCCAAAGTTCCAAAAACCTTCTGGCCAGAAGCATTAGCCACATCAACCTACCTTCTAAATAGACTCCTGACCAAAATTCTTAACCTACAAACCCCAATCCAAACTTTAGCCAACTTTTCTAAAATTCCTCCACCACTACCCATTCAACCAAGGATATTTGGGTGCTCTATGTATGTTCATATTCCTAAAATTGACCGAACCAAATTGACCCATGTGCTGAAAAATGTGCCTTTATTGGATACAGTATTGACAAAAAGGGTTATCAGTGCTATAACCCAAAAACCCGTCACATGTATACCACCATGAATTGTAATTTCCTTGAAACTGAGTATTTTTATAATACCTAACTAAGCAGTCAGGGGGAGAATGAAGAGTTTGACAAGCTTAGCTGGCTACCAGAAATAGCGTCCGACGAAGTAGAAGTCACAATCTCAGAAAATGTAGCATTAAATTCTAAGGAAGACAGTACCATTGGGCAATCCTTTGAAGCTTCCATACAGACATCAGAGGCCAGCCCCTCAACCAATGGTCATCCTAACCTAGTGTCTAAGGTATGAGAAACCAATTCCATTATGCAAATTCCCCATGACTTGGATAATCTAACCGAACAGGTGACAAATCTCGAAATGATGAAATAAGAAAGAGGATATGTCCTACCCCCTAGGAAAAACAAAGGCATCCCATGAGAGAAGTACTCAGCGGAAAAGGAGGCTCATATATCTAGATACCCAGTGGCACACATTGCGAGAGGGAGTCTATCTAACGAAGCCAGAGCCTTTGTTACAGTTGTGTGCAAGGAAGATATTCCAAGCACAACTGACCAAACTATGTCATCAGAAAATTGGAAAGCTGCAATGGAGTCAAAAATGAATACTCTCAACCAAAACAATACATGGGAGAAATGTACTCTATCTGAAGGAAAGAGACCAGTAGGATGTTAGTGGGTATATACAGTGAAAGGCAGGCCAGATGGGTCGATTGAGAGATATAAAGCATAACTAGTGGAAAAGAGGTACAGACAGACCTATGGTGTCGACTATTCTAAGACTTTTTCACCAGTTGAAAAGATTGATACTATTTGAGTACTCTTCTCCATCACGGCCAACAAAGAATGGCCACTCCACCAGTTCAATGTTAAGAACGCCTTTCTACATGGTGGTTTGAAAGAAGAAATCTACATGAATCCTCCACTAAGATTCAAAAGTCATTTCAAAAAGGGAGAAGTCTCCCGACTGAAGAAATCTCTATGCGGGCTAAAACAATCACCAAGAGCATGGTTTAGGAGATTCACAATTACAATGAAATGATACGGGTTCCAACAGTCATACGCTGTTTCTAAAGTATAGAGGTGAATTAATAACTTGCCTTATTATCTACGTTGACGACATGATCATTACAGGAAGCAACGTAGAAGAAATTAATAAGTTAAAGGTAAACCTATTTGTATAATTTGAGATGAAGGACTTGGGGAGACTTAGACACTTCCTCGGAATAGAAGTACTAAGGTCTATTCAAGGAATCTTTATTTTTTAGAAGAAGTACATCGTGGATTTACTAATGGAAATAGGAAAGCTCAATTGCAAACCAGTTGACATGCCTATGATTATCAATCACGGACTCAGAATCTTAGAGGAAGCGGAGCTAGCTTACAAAGGACAATACTAGCGTTTGGTCTACCTCTCACATACATGGCCAAATATATCTTATGTTGTAGGAATTGTAAGTCAATTCATGCACCAACCTCAAAAGGATCACATGGAAGTTGTATGGAGAATCATCAGATATTTAAAGGGTACATCTGGGCATGGGATCCTATTCAAAACACATGGACACCTAAACATTACAAGCTATACTGGTGCGGATTGGGCAGGAAACCCGGTGGATCGAAGGTCAACATCCGGCTACTTTACCTTTGAAGGAGGTAACTTAGTCACATGGAGAAGCAAGAAATAAAAGGTGGTTGCACTTTCAAGCGCAAAAGCAGAATTTCGTGGGATTTCCCAAGGACTAACTAAGGCCCTCTGGTTGAAAAATTATTAACAGAGATTGGTTTTCCACCAACCAAAACTTGTGAAATAATGTGTGATAACCAAGCAGCCATCCAGATTTCTGAGAACCCGGTTCAACATGACAGAACAAAACACGTGGAGGTTGACAGACACTTCATCAAAGAAAAGATCAAACAAGGAATTGTAAAATTACCCTTTGTACGATTAAAAAATCAGTTAACCGACATCCTAACCAAAGCAGTCAACGGAAAAATTTTCAAAGAAGTCTTGTGCAAGCTGTGTATCGAAAATCCACATGAGGGGAGTGTTAAAAGAAAGAATTTGGGATCAGATTTCAGATTATCACCTCCCGAAACAAGAGCCCCGATCAAGGGAAAATCAAAGTTATTGTAATTTATTTACTTGCCATTTGTAAATCTGTTTCACACTCCTATACGCCTATATAAGGCACTGTAAACTCAGCATTACTCATTCAATCAAAAACAGGAAAACATTTCTCATATATCAGTTGATTAATTCAGTAGATTTAACATGTTCATGTTCAGTTCATTTATAATTTGAGCCATAAAATTATGTTTACGAACTATTCATTTATAAATCGAGCCGAGCCAAATCGAACATTTAACGAGTCGAACATTGAGTTGTTCACGAACAGCTTGGATCATTTACACCCATGCAGATACCACATAATTTTCAAAACCCATAACATGATAACAATGCACATGAACTTGAAGTCTATTATGTCAATTTCTTCCTAACACATGCTTTATTTTTATTTACACGTTTGTTAATTCATTTAATAATTACATTTTCAATTTGATAACAATTTGGTAGGTTTAACTTGTTATTTTAGAACGGTGTTCTTTATTTCACGGATATATAATGAAACGGAACATGATTTCGCGAAAAACTCCTTATTTCAATTTATTACTTGAATATAATAGTGTCCAAATGTATCACAAAATAAAAAATGAAATAATTACATATAAAAATTACTAAACCAAATGTAGGCAGGGGCGGAGGGAGGGGTGGGGGCGGTGGGGCACGTGCCCCACCGACCACTGGAAAAGTGTTAATTCTAGTGTAAATTTGATTAGCGGTTATAATTATTACAGTTTACTTATCGAACAAGACATAGGTTGTGCCCCACTGGCAAAGGCTGATTGTTTTGGAATCTAACAAGCAGGGTTCGAATCCCTCTTCAGTGATTTTTATCACTTTTTTAATAATCCTTTTTTTTGTAATTTTTGGTGATTATCCTTTTATTTTAATTTTTAAAAATATAAATTTTTCTAATTTATAAAACTTTTATATATAATATACATTATCATCTTTTTGTGTTTTTAAAATTTCATATTTTTACTTATATATTGTTTTCATTTTCATTCTTTTGGTAAATATTAATACAATTCTTTAAGTATTGATTGATAAAATAACGTGAATCTTTAATTTGTATTCTTCCATTTTCAATATTATTTGAAAAAAATTTATTTCCAACGTAGTATATTTAGGAACCACTCAACATAAAATATTTTGTAACTAATGTAGAAATTGAGAGATGTAAGATGTAGTGTAAAAATATAATATTACGCTAGTCGATTCAAATCACTATTGAAATTTTTTCTCATAACCTTTATTAAAATATTTCTATAAAAATAATTGTAATTCAAATATGTAAAACAAATATAAAATATG
>CATIWQ010624945.1:0-25267 GCA_949673415.1 Euphorbia schlechtendalii | reverse complement strand
AATTTAAGTAATTTATAAATTCATGAAAAAGTTAAGAAATAATAATGGTGAATATTTTTTTGTGAACAATAAAATTGTAAAAGAAATAGTAGAGCTAAATTTATAAAGATATATTGACATTTAGTAAAAAAAATGCATTTTTTAAGATAAATATGCAACTTTAATATTAATATGGGATCCAACATTAATTTTTAATGACTTTCAAATACTATTTAATAGTAAATATATACTACTTTTAAAGAAAAAAGTGGGGTCATTGGACCCCACATCACAATATGTGGCACCGCCACTATGTATATGTGTGTGTGTATGTGTGTGTATGTGTATATAGAAGAACGTCAACCCAAGGATTGACTCGATAATGGTTTTCTTATATGTTGGAAAATGTTGTGCAAAGTAATAATTATTAAAATATTTTATCCATTTTAAAATAGCTGTTGTTTAAAGATTTTGTAAACAATTTAAAGTAAATGTTGTTTTAAAATTCCAATGCACATTTTTATATATTTTATTTATCTATTTTATCGTTGTTTAATATATATTGGAAATGACAAAAATATAATTTTTAAATTAGCAAATATTATAGGATAAATAATTATTTTTTGTTACTTGAATTAACATAACTAAAGATATAATTATTTTGAAATGAAAAGAGATCGGTGCTGTAGTTGTTCAGAGAGAACTTTAACCAAAGCGACTCAATAATCAGAAATGGCATCTGCTTCCGCCGTTGTGGACGGTTTTGCTGCGGCCGCCCTACGTTCGGTGCTTCTTCGGGTCAACCAGGCAGCGGAGCGGGTTGGTCGTAGTCCCGACCAAATCCGGCTTGTGGCTGTTAGCAAGACCAAACCGGTCTCTGTCCTCCGCGAAGTCTACGACGCCGGCCACCGATACTTTGGTGAGAATTACGTTCAGGAACTGATGGAGAAAGCTCCTCAGGTTTTTTTTATCTCTTTTTCCTTCCTCATAAGATTTATGGATCAATGAAAAAATAAATCACGGCGCCTGTGTTTGATTCCAATTGCAGCTTCCCGGGGACATAGAATGGCATTTCATTGGAAATTTACAGAGCAATAAAGTGAAACCTTTGCTGAGTATGCCCCATTTTTTCTTTGTTAATTTAAAACTTGTGATTATTATGCTATGAGTTTGATAACACTTAGAAAATACGGAAAATTTAACTTTTGATTGTTCTTGTGCAGCTGCAGTGCCTAACCTTGCAATGGTGGAGACTGTAGATGATGAGAAGGTATTTACATTTCTGTTTTATTAATAACAATTCACGGCTTCTTTTGATCAAGGATATGTAGTGCTAGTGTCTGATCATTTTAGAACAGTATTAGTTGGTGAGTTCTTAATGAATTTGCAAAGTTGTGTGCTATCCACAGATTGCCAATCACCTTGACCGAGCCATTGGAAATTTGGGGAGGGAACCTCTGAAGGTCTTGATCCAAATTAATACTAGTGGAGAACAATGTGAGTAGCTAAAGTTTTGTTAGCACTGCCTTGTTTCATATGATATATATTAAATTAATAGAAAATGCTGATTGATTACAATCATGAATCTAAAATTTAGTTAGTTATTACCTTGATTGTGAATCCAATTCTTAGCATCATCCTCTCTTGGGAATTTGAACGAAGTTCTCTCATCCAGTTTGGTGTTCTAATTAGCACGTTGATCGCAATTCAGTATTTGGGAGTTAGTTCTTGAAATATTTTATACCAGTTAGTTATTTACCACTGTCAACATTTTCTATTTAGCACTAAAGCGGCCCTGCACTCCTGCCAAAACAATCTTACCATCATATTTACTGCTACATCAAAGTTGTGTTTTTTTTCTGCTTTTTCTCTTGAAATTGCCAGTCTTGTTGAGTCTCATCAGGTAGAAAATCATGGTCATAGGTTTGACAGTTGAATTCTAGTCATATTGTTGCAGCAAAATCTGGCGTGGAACCCTCAGGATGTGTTGAACTTGCCAAACATATTCAGAGTTGCACTAACCTTGAATTTTGTGGCCTAATGACCATAGGAATGCCTGATTACACATCAACTCCTGAAAACTTCAAGGTAGTAGCTTATCTTGTTTTGTCATTTGCGCGCACATTTTCTAATACGAAAATCTATGTTGCCAGACATTGGCAAACTGCAGAAGTGAAATTTGCAAGGCTCTTGGCATACCAGAAGAACAATGTGAGCTATCAATGGGCATGTCTAATGACTTTGGCCTAGCAGTAAGGAATACCTAGTAAAAGTACAACTGTTCAGCTAATATTTTAGTAGTGAATGCTAATAGTTTGTGTATTTGCAGTAATTTGTATTCGGTGATACATAGTGTGTTTATAGTCAATCCAACTAAGGAGTGTGTTTATAGTCAATCAAACAAAGGAGTGGGCTTGTTTTGCAGATTGAAATGGGAAGTACAAATGTGAGAATCGGGTCTACAATATTTGGAGCTAGAGAATATCCAAAGAAGAACTGAAACTGGATTCTTAGGAGCTTCTTGTTTTCTTCTCTCTTGTCATGGAAACGCCTTTGCGAGTGTAAAGTTTTCCTATTTATTTAGCAGGTAGAAAAACTAGTCTATTTTGAACGGCTAACTCATCAATAGTTCACCTTTGCTTGTAGAGAAATAGTCTTTTCTTAGACACGGAGTTTTTGAGAATGTGAAACGGTACGTGAGATGAGAGTACAATTTGTGCACTTCAGAATTGAAGCTCTTTTTAGACAATACAAAAATAATTAAAATGAAAGCATATTACACGTTGTAGAATCCTATCTTCTCGGCAGGCAAAATGAATTTCAAAGCGGTGATACTTTAATTCTTAACAGATTCTTTTCGATATTGTATTTCTGATAAATTTGTGTTAGATTTAGTCATTATTTCTTGATTAATAACCAACATGGCTGCTCGTATACTTGAATGGGCATAAATATTTTTGCATTTTTAAGTTTTTAGACCTGGACCAACCATTGAAATGATGAAGGGAGAGGATCATAGACTTAAGGTTTAACTAGAATAAATTAGTGATTGGATTGAGTTTTTTAAAACCTATTAAAATACTACTTTTTTTATATATTTTGATATGAAACATGTAATATAAATTATGTTACACCAATGGTAAACAATATTTTATGTAAATACTACACAATTTTAAAGTTTGTACTTCAAATAAAAACACAAAATAAAATATGGTGAATAAAGAGTGTCACCAATTTTAGATTAACCATATTAGTTCGAATAAACTATATTTAAATTAGATAAATCATGTAGAAAAAGAATATATCGTTCCTTATGGAATTGAATTGTATAATTAGATGAATAATAAAAGTTAAAATGTTAGTTATTGTAAGTATTGTATAATTTATAGAAAATAATATATTCAATCAAATTCATAAATTACTACTTATATTAAAAATGATAGTTATGATATGACAATGTATAATTGATGGAAAATATTTCATTTTAGATTTATTAACGACTAAAGTTTATGGTAAATTCGTTGATTATATAGAAATGTATAATTCATTAAGAAGATTCAATTAAATTAAATGATATTAAAATAAATATATTGATATTATTTACTCTAATTTCCAAAACTAAGATGAATTTGAATAATTTTCCCCTAAAATTTACACAAAAATTAAAGAGGTGCTAATCTGGTTGAAGAACCGGCCAGTTTAACCATTAACAGACCAGTTCTTAAGTTTTCTCATAGTCCATTGAGACTGGACCAGCATCGGGTTCCAGTCGAACCGGTCCGTCCAGTCTGGTTTTCACAACCACAAGCCCCCTTTTGACAAGCATGATTTTTACAGAACTGCAAAACTGATACATACATACATACATATATACATATATATATATAAATATATATATGAAGAAAAATCAGAAAATTCCCCTTTGAGAACATGGAAATAACCTGATTTGTCGAAGACAAGATTTTACATATGTTTAGATAGGAAAAAGACATTTCCTATATTTAAGCAGTCGAGATTTCCCGAGCTTTCTAAAACATTGTACATCTTTTCCTCAGCTTGTGCTACAACCTACAACCATACGCGTGTATTGTTCCTAGATTCATCTTCTTCTGCAGGCAGCTAATAGCCTAATATTCATAACTCTTCAAATTGTTCTGTTCCCCGTGTGTTTGCTATGTATACAACTGGATCATGATTATTTGGTCCGCTTGTTCTACTTAAGAGTACGTCAATGACAGTTAACTTTGATAAACTCGCTCGCTATCACACATCAGTTAGGGGTGGAATACATTACGGTGCCCTCACTCAAGAGGCGCATGGCAGCTCCTCGCGAGAACTTTCTCGCAAATAAAAAACAGGGTACAGGTGTCAAGTTAGTAAGGCACCATTCTGTTCGATGCTCCGACTCATAGTAAACATTGTCGATTTTCTGTTGAATCAAGAAAAGAGCAACCATTACGAAAATGCAGAAGAAATGTCTTGAGCATATCTGACAGGGCTCCCGAAAATGCATGATAAATATGATTGATGCTATTTACATCAGTTCAGAACCAGCAAACAAAAATTATACCTTAATCTCCTTGATCTTTTGGGGGCTTGCATTTGCATATAGGAATGTGAAAGGATGCCAACCTCTACTATCTGATTTTGTTGTTGTCAGATTCCATACAGTATACGTCAAAGTTCTTCTTTCAAGTTCATTTTCAAGCCCAGCCATCTGCGGAAAATTGCAATTCAGGAGAAATGCCAGGATTTTCATATATCAAACATCATTAAGTCGTTCTAACTTGTAATATCCTTACCGAGAGCAAGGTCTGTACATAGTGTTCATCAGGAATACAATTATTCTGCTTTGGAAGTTTCAATATCTGCCAATAAGAACCCAATCAGATGAAAATTCCCGTTTCCAAAAAGAATAAACATCGGTTCAGAGGGTGTGCCAAATCTACATCAATTACCAGAGGGATTTTAAGTGATTTTGGTGAAGGAAGTTTGTAGAAAGAAAATTTTCTCTGAAATCTTCGCTATTTACATTTTAAAATTCATTAGCTTTTCTATGAACTTTTAGTTTTGAGTTTCACAATACAAAAAAGGAAAAATACATGGACAGGACGAAAGAAAGCATTAGAAGCATCAAGTGCCCAGAAATCTCAAGCAGGAATTTTAACGAATCAACTCAGTTAAAAATTATATCCGAAGTCATATTTTATTTTGAGATTAAATCTCACATACTACTTACAAAATTCAACTCTATCTTTGAGGCATCTGTAGGTTTACCCTTCTGCGAAACAAAAGTCAAGTGCAAGTTATCATAAAAATATTAGCAAGACTCTATATATATTATAAGAAAATAACAGCTAACAACACTTGCATACAACAGAGGAAAAGTCCTTTCGTGTAGTTGGTGAAAAATATAATACAGAAGATTCTTCTTTGCAAATAAACAACAATAACCGCACAAAAAGATAAATGAACTCCCTGAAAATTTGGTTACAAACTTACAGTCATATATGTAATTACTCAACTTACAAGTGAATACCTTGCAATGTTTCTGAAAGACTGGAAAAATAACATCGTCAGCTACAATAATTTCTGCATGGCTTCGGACAAGGGCAATCCACTGACAATAAAAGTAAAATTCAAGTAAGCAGATAGATATAGAAGAAAAAAGGTTATTTCCTTTTCCTCAGAGAAACATATGCCTTTTTAGAAGAGAAATAAAAACTACAATATTTCATGCTTGGGGATTCGAATCTAGATGAAATTCCCAAAGTCAAGTAAAAACAATAAACAGTTAAATGATAACTGAAGGCTGAATAAAGCAAAATTTACTACCATCTAATACAACTCAATGATTGCTTTTTGAAATGAACCAGAAGGATGCAATATAAAAGAACAAAAAAATTCTATGCAAGTCATAAACTGAAAAAGAAAATCACAAAAAATTTTAGTAAGCAGCTATACCTAAACCATAGTAGTCAAAGGCGCAACTAGGCTCTCGGGCGAGCCCTTGCGCCTTTAGGGGTTTTAGGCTAATTTTTGCACCTAGAGCGCCCCAAGGCGTGCCTAGGCGGCCAAAAAGCCCAAGGCGCAGCCTTGCACCCTGAGTGCGCCTTGACTACTATGACCTAAACCTGCAATTGGAGACTCCAGCAATCAGGAAAAAAGAATAAATTTGAAATAGACCGCTGAGACAAGAAAATAATCTATTTTTGTAACACTCCTAGTTTGTTGTCATAAAACTTCCTAGAATTATTAATACTAATCACTGATCCTTCACAACTAATCAAACTAAAAACTATTAATCCAACCGTTGAGTCTCAACACAACGTCCAGGATCAAAGTTCCTAGTCAAATCATGAACATTAAAGATTTTCAAACATTGATCAGACTGGAACCGGATAGATGTTTTTTATTTCTGTCATATGAGCTTTCCAAGAAATCAACGCAGTCTCGAGCAATAACATTACATAATTTCGCATAAAGTGCAACAGCAACCTGGGATCCTTTTCTCCAGATGTTTTTTCCTATTAGAGGTGACATCTTTGGATTGTATCGCTCTTCTTTTGTATCAACAAAGCTGCAGCACAACACAACTCCTTGAAATTTGGCACCATTATTGTTACATATACATTGACAAAGTGATCAAAACAATAAAAGCCCAAAATAACACAGTGCTTGGCACCTCAAGGGTCAGAGCCATCGATCTACCTGTCCACGAAACTCTTAGGAGACGCCATCAAATAGCTGTATGTGTAGCTAAAGTTGTACAGTGGAACACAGCTGCAATGTGGAAGAAAAGAATTAACATTGATATGTATGAATCAGTTCCCCGTGAATTCTACAAGCAGTAGCCCCTAATATAAAAAAACTAAATAAATAAGCAAACCAACAAAAATGGATCTGCATATATCCTTGTTCAGTCGTCCAAAAACAAAATCTATACTTCTCAAGCTCAAAGATTCATCTTATATGTGAGTAATAATCTCTTTCAACTTGGAAACAAAGCTGACCT
The DNA here is from genome assembly GCA_949673415.1 of Euphorbia schlechtendalii. Classification (NCBI taxonomy): domain Eukaryota; kingdom Viridiplantae; phylum Streptophyta; class Magnoliopsida; order Malpighiales; family Euphorbiaceae; genus Euphorbia; species Euphorbia schlechtendalii. Next base: position 18,273 of record CATIWQ010624945.1, on the reverse strand, counting down.
GTCAGAGAGGAGAACAAATCTTTGATTTGTCGGGTCTTTTAAGGAAGCTTCAAGTAACAACCTTTCTGCTGCAATCATACTCGCCTCTCCCCATGCTACCTACGAAAGAGCACCACCAAGATACAGAGAGAACGAGGTTATAAATTCAACTATAACGTTTCCATTAAGTTTGTGCATGAAACAATAAAAAGCAACAGCTGAAAACTCGGGTAAGTTCCACCATGGCAATACGACAAAAGTAACTTCCCAATTTAATATTCACTGCGTTACCAAACATTTATAAGTAAATTTTAGGCGCTTAAATAATCAACAAAACTAGTGACGTCAGGTTGCAGGAAGTGGATGGAGGAAAAAATAAACACCTGCATACTGTTCTTCAATTCTCGACCATAGAAGAAATGGGACCGAGTTGTGGACTCGTCGAACGCGAATCCCGGCTGAGAATGAACAAAAATGGAGAAATGATCCACGTCAGCATTCTGCAAAAAAGCAAACGAATCAAAGAACGCCAGAGGAAGGAATCAGAAATGTTGTTTGGTAAACAAAAATGGAAATAGAAAAACAAAAATTACCTCAAAGAAGGAACCCCAGAGGAAATCGAGAGGAAGTTCTCTACGGACGAGAAAAAGGAAGGCTATCCTAGGAGGACCGGTAAAGACGAAGGTATTGCGAGAAGTTAGAGATCTCGGACGATGAAAGGAGTTATCGGAGTGAGAGTGGAGACGAAAGAGGGCGAAGAAACAGAGGGCAATGGATATGAGTATGAGGAGCTTCCATCCGAACCAGATGACATGCCGAGGCTGTACCGATGAAGATGAGCCCTTCTTCGCCATCGTTTTTCCTTCAAACTACCAAAAAACTCGGAATTATATACACAAAAGCACATATAGTGAAAAATTACCATGGAGGAAGATAGATTTCTACTAATTCGTCATGCCTGTTCTGCAAGCAAATTCAATACAAAAAAAAAAAATCAAACGAGGGGAAGAACAAGGATGCCGTATATTATTTCAAAGCCCCGTATGAACACGAAACCAACGTGGCTGCCTGCAAACACGCCATGCGCAGGAAGAAAAGTTAAAAGGTGGGTCCCAGTCCATTACAAAACGGCACCGTTAGGGGTGGTCAACTCCCTTGTTCCTTGGGGTGAGCATATAGTTGGTTGACCAGGTACTCACCCCTTTCCTATTCCTAACCTTACAGTGCGTATCAGCCATCTGATCCAGCAGGAAAATTTTTATTAATCGAGATCACACAGCTATTTAGATATAACTAAAATGCTAGGTAGTAATATATAAAGCGTTGGAGCATGCATTTGAAATTGTTAATTTCTCTCCAACATCTTAATAACAGAACGGGACCCAAGCTTGGCTTCCTACAAGCTGCTGGCACCGATGCCTAAGTTAAATTCCGACAAATGAGAGAAAGACAGAATAATGATGGTGATTAATTAGTTACTTTGGGATGTGTATAATCATTGTTGGTAATGACATGGCATGACTAATTTGAGTAACTTGTTAAATTAAGTACTAAGCCGCATAACCAATTTGAGTAACTTGTTGATTAAGTTACTCAAATCAGGCCCAATATTGGGTATCCATGTATAACTTTTAATGGGTTAAAGCCTTGCAGGCCTATATGTGGTTGTTAACAAATTGTAAAATATATTACATTATCATCTTTTTAAAGGACTGAATCAGCAAAATAAATCCTGCAAATTAGAAGAGGCGGATTCATTTACAGTATGAAACTTGAGTGTTGTGGAGTATAGTTGAATGGGGTGAGTAGCTGCATTTCAGAGAAGGGAGTTGTGACATTTTGGCGGATTACTTGGGGCCCAAAGTAAGGTTGAGAATCTTGCCCGGGAACAAAGATAGTTTTGTTGATAGATTTACCATCCAGATACTTGGAGAGTTTGTGGTGATGCGAAACAAGTAGCATAAGTTCTTGTTCAACCTGGAGTGTACCCCGTGTTTTGCCATTGATCTGAACCGGTAGAGATATACAAGTGTCCTTCAGGTACACGGGATCAGCCTGAAACCACAATACCTAATTTAGCTAGCTATATGCAAAACATGAACATGGCCACATCAATGACAAGTTTACCACGGGAAAGGGTTCATCTGCCAATGAATTTGAGTGCCCTAACCGAAACCAAAGCTCCTCACCCGTACGGTGACAGCAACAACACAAATTCTTCGACTATCGACCTTGGAAGTCTGTCCCACTGCATTCAAGTCTCAATCATTACAATGAAAAATGAACTTTCAAAGTTTCATTCATACCTTGTATGCTGCATTAATGAACTCCATCATTGCAGATATTCCAGTATTGTACCTCGTGCCTTCAATTTCCTCTGTTACCTGCAAACCTAAATCATTTTCTCATCATTTATTTTTCATGGAAACTTTCTCATGGATAAAAAAAAATAACACAAAAGATCATCATTGTGATAACAACACAAACATAAAACCTTAAGAGCAAAATTCATAAATACGTCATCCGACAAAAAAGTTTCACTGATAAAAATATGGACAATAGATGATAACATAACCTTTGCTATGCACTTATGTAGAGAACGTAATTGTTCGAAAGTTGGCTCCTCATCAACTGTCACAGTTCCATCTCTCCAAGCTCCATCGGGTAAAGATAAAACCAACAATCAGCCTCCAAGTTCTTCCCAAAAATCGATGCACACCTTCTATTCCACTTGTGCTCCATGTTTTTGAGTCTCTAAATGCACAGTGTATCGAGAAAATCCTGTGAGAAAAACATTTATATATGGCTCCCAAATCCACAAAAGCAATCCCACGAACATCTCATATAATCTAAGAGAGTCAGCACCATACTCGTAAACAACATCATCAGGATTCACAACATTTCCCCTACTCTTGCTCATTTTATGTGCACTAGCAATCAAACATATGTTGGGATCATCTTTCAGCACAAATGAATCCCCTGATTTAGTTACCTGGATAAACAGAAATTGGATTGGATGTAGAAGAACCCAACCGAAATCGAAATTACAAAGGCTGGATGCAAGAAGTACCTTTTCCGCAGAAATTACTTGGTAGCGATATTCACCTGACGTGTGTGCCGAGTCTGCAGACACATAGTTTCCATCTGGGCTCTTGCAGGCCATGTATTGAACCTGCAACTCATGCCCATAACAAAAGTATAGCGCTTAATTAACTGACTCCATCAACAACTATACTATTACTTACTTCCCCAAGGATGATTCCTTGGTTTATGACACATTTGAAGGGCTCTTTGGTAGAAACAATGCCTATGTCATAAAGAACCTATGATATATCTCTCAGTTAGAAACACATGCATGCATCTTGTACCAACAAGGAATAAATCTGACAGTGACATTACAAACCTTGTGCCAGAATCTTGAATAAAGTAAGTGGAGAACGGCATGTTCAGCACCACCAACATACACATCAACTGGACTCCAATACCTGAAGGGCGAAATATGATTTTAAGAGCATAAAAAAAGATGGATGCTTTTGTAATTTTAAGATATATAAATCAATGGCAGTGCCTTACTTTTCTTTTGCCTTATCAACTAGTTCTTTGGAGTTCAATGGGTCCATATATCTGACGAAGTACCTGCAAATTAGTTCAAAAATCAAATCTCGAAAACACATATGGCTCGTTTACACAAAAATCATCAATTGCAACCCGCATTAATCCATCCAAATCGACAGGATGATAGAGTTAACAGCGGTTGTTTACTTGTCCTTTCCCATAGACAGTAGCTGAGTTGATATTATGACAGTCACAGTTCAAGACACCTTTTAGCAAATCCTTATTAGATAAAAACACAATAGCTTCCCAAACATCCTATTTGTTGATGTTTCCAGCTTTACTCTCAAGAGAAGACAGTGGAGATAGCAGTAAATGTTAACAAATACAAAATCATTGAAGCGATTCAGAGTAGCATAACGTGTTACCAGCAAGAACCAGCCCACTGTGGCATAGTGTTTGTTTCTCTTCTGGCAGGTTTTCCAGATGAAGGATCTCTAGTCTCAACCTGAACACAAGCCACAAAAGCACCATTTGTTTGGCTTAATATGAATTGAGGATCAATATGAACCAGTAGGAGAAAGGATAAATAGAAGGAGAGGAAAACACAGAGGACCATATACGCAGCTAAAATAGCACATCTATGAATTCCTGATTAATCAAAAATTTCAACACCTTGGCTGGGGCTTGACCCTTAAAGCATTCTGATAAGAAGCTCTCAGAATGATGCATTTCATCTTGATACATATTTCTAACAATATAATCTAAACAAGGAAGATAATCAAGCAAGCACTTCTTATGAATCCTTTTTTCATGCAAGCATAATGAAGGAATTTCATAAACCAACTGCTTGAGCCACAAGCCCCTTGACCAGCAAACAATTCCAAATTTCCACTGGTTCATGTATACGATATTTATCAACATAAAATATATTCATACGCCAGAAATTAGATGTAGTAAATGACACAATTGACCTACCTATAGTGAAGCGAACATCACATGATACATAAGAAGTACGAAGAAAACATACTGATGATCATTTTACTAAAACAATGGCATGATATGAAAGACAAGCCACTAATGAAAGCAATACATACCCATGAAATAGCTTTTGACAATGGCGGTTCTCCTGTCCCGGAGGGAGTAAAATCATCGAGTTCAGGCAATATCAAGGGCAAATCGGTCTCAAGAATCGGAACGGTCTCACCACTATCCTCCAAGAAAACAACCGGGATAGGTTCACCCCAATAGCGCTGCTGAGCAAAAAGCCAATCCCTCAACTTGTAATTCACCTGAAAACAGTCCAAAATGTTTAGTGCCATTTCTACAAGTGTGCCTCCCTCCCTACTTGTAAGCTTTAATTCAATATATGAAAAACATCTTTATTTTCCCGTTTCCAGTTTTTTCGGTCCATTCAATGACTTTTGAGGCTGCTGCTTTACTTGGCAAGCCATTGATGTCGAGGCCCAATGTCTCACTAGATGAATTCATGATAGTGCCTTCACCTGCATATGCCATTCCCACATCATAATAGTCCTCATCATCCGGCTTCACAACCCAGCAGATCGGAATGTTGTATTTAGCAGCAAATTCATAGTCACGAGAGTCGTGTGCAGGAACAGCCATTATTGCTCCAGTCCCGTAACTACAGCGAAAAATTTGTAATAATTGGTCAATTGCATCATATAATAATTCCATACTCTAGGAAAAATCCATGGAAGAAAGTACCAAGCTAAGCCTATTCGCACGAGAAAGAAGATAAAAGGCGTACCTCCCCCAAACACAATCTGCAACCCATATTGGGATTGCTTCCCCACTCGCTGGATTTTTCTCATGGCAGCCACTGAAAACCCCAGTTTTGTCCTTCTGTAGCTCAGTTCTCTCAAGGTCACTATTCCTTGAGGCAACATCCTTGTATTCTTCCACCTGTTATCGAGATTTTTGCTCCAAATCAACATGGGAAGTGAGAGGAAACAAATGAGAGAAAAGGTAGGGAACGGTACGATTTTTCTGTGAGCAGGAGACACTAGAGATGGAAGTAAAGAATTCTCTGGTGCCACAACTAAATATCTGCATCAAACAATTTAGAACAAAATTATGCTTAATCAGGGTCAATTGTCAGTTTGGTGTAAATGCTGAATGAACATTATCTAATAAACCAAAACAGAAACATTAATACGTTGCTCCGAAGAGGGTATCTGGCCTGGTAGTGTAAACTCTGATTTTCATGTCTATTTCATTTCCATGATGATCAAGAACATTAAAATCGATGTCAGCCCCTTCAGACCTGCCTATCCAGTTCCTCTGCATATCTTTTATACTATCAGGCCACTCAAGCTCATCCAAGTCCTCCAGAAGACGATCAGCATAAGCTGTAATCTTGAGCATCCATTGTCTCATTGGCTGCTTGGTAAAACAATGACACTGTAAAATTACAAAACCATTCAACAGGAGAAATTGTAAGCAGTATGATGGGATTAGCAGCAGATGAAAAAACACAAGAACACACCTTCCTAATAACTGGATGACCACCACGCTCGCCCAATCCATCAACCACCTCTTCATTGGCCAAAACCGTGCCAAGTGCAGGGCACCAATTGACTGGCACTTCAGCCTGAATATGTAAGCAGTAGACCATTAATTCAAATCCAGAATTTGATGCGATAAAACGTACACAATGCTATAATCATGGACCTGATATGCCAATCCTCTCTTCAGTAACTGAAGGAATATCCACTGGGTCCATTTATAATATTCCGGTTCTATGGTAGAAATCTCACGATCCCAATCATATGAAAATCCCAATGATTTAAGCTGCAATATAAATCAGATGTCAATAATTTTAAAAATAAAAACATCTACCAAAAAGTATAGCTGGCAAGTGATAAGAAAGTCAGCTAAGGGATACTCAAAGTGTACACCATGTACTATTTCTCATAGACTCGGTTGAGGATATAATTGAAGCTAATTTTGCTGCCACATGCAGGCCATATTTTTCTCCATTTTTTATTAACACAGCCCATGGACAAAATTGTGGTGAAAATGACTCAGCAAAATATATCCTATAAATCCTTGAAAATATATAGATTTCCAAGCATCATTTACCATTTCTAATTCTGAAAATCAATGAAATAATCTTTCATTAGCTGTATGGAATTTTGTCAATAGGGTAAGCATATCATATGCACTTTTAAGTTATCTTTCACTATCTGTATGGAATTTTGTCAATATGGTAAGCTAAAGCATAACACATTAGAGTTATACCATGTAACCCTTCTCAAAAGAGCAACTCCAGATTAAAATCCATTTTCGATGTACATTATGCAAACCATATTACTTTTACTAATTTAAAAGATATAATAGATGACCTGAGTTAGGAAACGGTTAATATTCCTCAAAGTTGTGATTTTTGGGTGCGTCCCTGTCTGTTGAAACAATCAATCAGTTAAATAGAATACTAAACTTAATAAACTACACCAGAATTATGCAACTTGTTCATAATTAATAACCTCAACTGCATATTGCTCCGCAGGTAAACCAAAAGCATCCCATCCCATTGGTTTGTAACCCTGCATACATCTTAACCTAGAAAGAATATCAGTGGCAGTATATCCCAGAGGATGCCCAACATGTAACCCAGATCCACTGCAATAATCCATCAACAAAATATTTAGCAGTTATCCTACTAATTAAAACCAAAATTACTTTTATTTTGTGTGATTACAAGTAATAATCAAGTATAGTATACCGTTTGCTAAAATCAGTGAATCGGAAGAATTGTGAATTAGGTCTTAATTACATTAATACCAAAAGAAAACTCGGTGGTAAAGAGAGAGTAACCTGGGATAAGGGAACATGTCAAGCACATAGAACTTGGACTTAGAAGTGTCAACTTCATCTGGGGTTCGAAACGTTCGGTTTTGCTCCCAATAATGCTGCCATTTGGGTTCTATCTCACTAAAAGGATAAGCTTTCTTCACGGCACTTTGCTTCTGCTCTCGTTCTTTTGTTTCATTCACATTTTCGCCCGATGAGCCCTATTTGAACTCCTTTTAATCGCGAGTTTTCTGTAACCCAAATCAAATTTACATGCCCTTCGTCTTGGAATACAATTAATGGAATTGTTAGACTTAGCGAAATCAGGTCTCTTAATGGAGAAATGGAACTTGTGATGATGAAAAGAAGTTGACGATAGCATCTCGGTTATGGGATAAGAAGAACTCATCACATACGAAAATGGAAGAAGAAGAAGAAGAAAGTTTGGCTGCGATAAAGTTTGGCGCTTTACATGGCTATCGTTATGGACGAGGATTGATTATTAAATCCAAGTTTGGTTAATGTAAATAATTCTTCACTGTAGTTTTTTTTCATCTTCGCCCAAATTTTATAATTTAATTTTCACAAAGTTACCGTTCCCTGAAAAGACAGGGAATAAGGTAGATTTCATGATAAATTTTGTTAAAACAAATTTTCATTAATTCACATTTTATCATTATTAAATTAATCGTGTGAAAATTAATTTAATGATGGTAAAAATATAAAATAAATTTACTTTATTAAAAATAAAATTACCATAATCAATACATTAAAATAATAAATTCATACTATGAATAGAAACTTAAAATAATAATAAATTTTATTGTAAACAATACTTATATAGAAAGCAATTTCTTTTAGGTTCAATAGCTACATGATTTGACTATGGATGAAGCTTGTGCCAAATTTCTCAAATCTAACAAGCATAGATATGGTTTAATTAATAACAAATACATTCAGCTTTACTATTACGATAATATATTATAATATGTTTAAAATAAAATAATACCAATTATAAAGTGTTCTTTAATTTTATATAGTTAGTATTTTTAAATAATAATATATTCAATAAAAAACCACATTTTTTGAAATATTGATACGAAAATTTGTTATACGTTATTTAAAAAAAATTGCAAATGATTATCTTAATTATTAATTGGAAAATCTTCAATAGAAAATGAGAATTCCTCGCAAAACTATATTCATAGGAATACGCATACTTCAGATGTTTTTTTACAAATACGCAATTTTTATAAATATAAAGACAAATAATACATGGGGATTTGGATTTTATTCTCCAACTAAGATGATAATTTGAATTAGTGTCACTATACAGATTTTAGTTTATTAATTATTAATGCATGTATGCATAACTGGTACAATAATTATGAGGTTTGATTAATAGTTTAAGCGCACATCTCGCAGTATCATCATAAGTTATTGCATTCGCATTCTTACACTACAAATAATATTCCCCAAAAAATATGTATATTGCCATATTCTTTGAATTATTCTTTCCTTCTTCACTATAAGCTTTAAAATTTACTCTTGTCAATATTAAATAAAAATCAAAACGAGATTGAATCTACCAAAAAATTCATTCAAGTGTTTCTATAGTACATGCATCAACTTCTAAAGATGGGTCACAGAAACTACCAAAATGGCTTCTAAACTAACCTTTTAGTTTGCCTTTTTTGTCTGCCAAAAAAATTGGGGAGCATCTCTTTATTTTTATAAATGTAACATTTGCTGCTGCTGCTTCATGATGATTCTGACGAACTCATTCTGACGAACTCATTGATGTTATTAGCTCTTCTAAATCTTTAACAGCTTGTTCAACAGCGTAGATAATCATTTTTTTTATCTGTTGCACAAATGAGCTAAATAAGTGAACACAAAAACTAATTCCGCTAAAGGAAAAAAGTGAATTCACCTCGAGTTTGTCTTCTCTAGCCCTATGGTTCTTGGGAAGTTGGCGAAACTCGTGAGTTAAGCGAAGGCACTCGTGGATATTTTCAGGAGAGACAAAATCCACAGCAACTTTTGTGCATGACTGGTTCAAGCAATGAGGAAAGGAATAAAAAAAAAAGAAAGCTTTAGTTTTGGGTGACCAACACAGCATTATTACGAAGAGTGTGTAGATCGAAAGGTACCTTGAGATTTCTAACTTGGTGAGGGCAACCTGCAGGAATAAATACTGCCTCTCCAATGCATTGCTCAAATGTCCAAGGTTCAACTCCTACGAAAGTGAAAATATTCATGTCAATGAGAGACAGCAGAAAATGGAAAATTAAAAACAGGTTTCTTAGTGCGCTAACCAAATTCCTGCCTAAGCTTCCTTTTATGCTCCGAAGTTAAGTAGAAGCACTGATCATGGATTGGATGGAAAACCTGGTTCAAAAGGGGGTTAGCTGTACTGTGAGAAAATTACATATTAACAAACAAAATGATGAAAGAGGACCTGTTTCACTGGTGAACAGAAAGTGTGCCTGAATTCCATAGAGTGTTTTCGGAGATACTGTTCTAGCATGGGAACATCTTCTCTCCTAAAAATATCCCATAATGCGCCTCCCGTCCCAGCTTCAGTTGCCTCAACTCCATCATCACCATCATTTTCAATGGCTCTCACCACACCTTCCTTTTGGTCCTGTTTCCTATGTTTTTGTTTCAGAAGCCCTATCACAACATGTTCTTCTTCACTCAACCTTACATCTGAGGTATGCATCAAAATGTTCACCTACATTAACACCAACCTTATCTTTTAAAAATTGTAAATCCATCAGACTGCAGTAAAACTAAAATTTTACAATTTTTTTTTTAAAAAAAAACATTACTATGTCCTAACCATGAGATATCAAACAAAGGCCACCCATATATATATCCAACACGTTACAAATTTTTTGGCAATGATGTTTCAACTCTAACAGCTTTTCCAGCGCAACAGGCCTAGTTTCTCGCCAACACAACCAAACATTTGCTTTTCAGTCAATTCTACTTTTCCCTACCTCTGAACAAAATCACTTTTCTATAATATTAACCTATTACATGACAGATATGTTAAGCATACCGCATCTGACATATCACAGTGAAGTTTGGTCACAGAGTCTCCTCTTCCGAGTTCTTCTTTGGTTCCATAAGCGATATAAGTTTTTGGACCTAAGTCTGGTTTTAACAAACCCGGTGGAAACTTCACAGCAATGTTGAGGATACCAGCCTTGGGATCACTATATTCTTGGAAAGGTAACGCACTGATAAACTCATCACAATGGCGAGGCAAAAGGTCTTCAAATTTATTAGATGGGGGCCAATCCTTCAGCTTCAGCATCTCAGGCCAAAAGTTTTGATATCTTCTCCCTTTCATATAACCCTCAAAAAATTGACGGGTATTGATTTCCACCTGCATTTGAACAAAAAAGATCATAGAAACTGGGAAACAGTTAATAACATAAATAATAACTCTTTCAAAGCAGATAAATGATATCCAGATCATGGTATTGATAAAAATGTATGGAGCGTAATGATGCTAACCTCACAGGAAGCTAGGCAATCTATGGCCTTGACTCCTGACATCTTGGAGTTTGTCTCTAAGTCCAAACTTTCACATAATGCACGCCACATCACCATTGGCTCCCAACTCAAATGAGTAGTAACCTGAAGAGCATTTCGAACAATCACAGGTTCACCTTTAGCCCAGTGTCTTTGGAATCGAAAAGTCTCTTGATATTCTTGAATATCATCCAAATTTGGACAATACAAGTAATTATCGTCAGATCCTTCTCTAGAAGCGGCTTTCTTCAACATCTGACTTCCGGTTTCATAATAGTTGCACATCGAGCTGGTCATCTTGCTGTTACAAAGCCCCAGCAAGTCTACAGCATTCCTTTTTAACTCTGAAATCCATCCCATCGGAAGGATACGCTTTAGCTCCAACAATGAATCACCACAGCCACCCAATTCTTTTGGAGCACAGCAAATGCTCCCATCATTATTGGCCTTCCACATGAAAGTCGAAGGCGCGCTCAGATCCTCGGGAATTTCGAGATTATGAGGCAGTGGATCTCCACCATGCATATAATCATAGCCTTGGTTTATATATTGAAACTTCATTGCAGCATGACTCTGCAATCTTCCTTCACGAATTTCTAGGCAACAAATGAGACAGAGTTCATAAGCACATTTTGGACAACTGCGGTGGAAGTCAACAATTGAAGTTGCACAATGGTTGCTGCACAAGAGCCAAGGCGAGTCAGGAGATATCATTCATCCATAAAATCCTTTCGTTTTCGATTTTAACTTCTTACCAATACACACGCTCATCATTATTACAAAAATTCTCCGCTACCTCATTCAGAGAACCTAGATACAAAAACATTTTGGATAATATCAGTGGAGTTGACTTCAAAACATAAACACGTAATAAGGCTATAGAAAAGCACCTATTCTAGCCTCAATTTGCATCTCTCGGGTTTGTTCTTCACATATTTGGTCCAGAAAGGGAAGGAGTGACTTAATCAGATATTGCAAATGCTGCACTTTTTCACTGTTAGCTATATCCCTTCTTGAAGTCTGTGAACACGAAACATCAATATCATTATTCAGAAGAAAAAATTCCAATAGCAGTTTGAGTACAGCCAATCAAAGAGATGTTAAATCCGCTTTCATTGTAAAAGAAACAGCAATCATTTGCTAATTTTTTTACAGGAAAATCTGCAAGCCTTCTAAGATGAAACTAGCTAGACACAGCACCTCTACTATCCTTGTATATCAGGAATTCGTGCCAGGCCTCATACAGAAATGGTATCATACAGTAACCTTTTTTTATCAAATAATTGGAGTAAAAAGAGTCTAATGCAGCTTTTCCTTATCCACATAAAATAAACAATAAAATGGGTAGGATGCAGAATACAACATACCTTTATCAATCCAGTGGAGTGCAAGCATACATTGCAGTTGCAATTTCTACGACAACACGGACACTGTTCTGCAATTTCTTCTTCTTCAATTTCTGGATACCTGCAACATAAACGGCAGGTGTCATAGCAGCTAGTCTAAACTGGTTACTCTCAATTGTCAAAGTTTGTAGCAAGAAATATACCATCTTTTTATACAATATACGCAGTACATTTTGCTTTTGCACATCTTACAAGGGACGACAATTCTTCTTTCAGTTTTCATGCACTGGTGACACCTTGGTCGCGCTTCTGCTTTGGCCTGCTTAACAAAGGGGGGAAACTATTAGGCTGAGAAGATGCTTCCACACAGTAGGCATGATAGAAAAAATAATTTCCACTCTTTGGTCCAATTAATAATAAACCTTAAGATCCCTTGTTTCAGATGTGTAGCATATACTTATGCTACTTCCATCGCTACTTGCAGCAGAAACTGATGAGCTAGATGATGAACTAAAATAACGGCAAGAAGATTTCACATAATCAACAATTCTAGCTCTTTTTCGCTCTCTCATTTTTTGAATGCACAGTTGTTCTTCGTCTTCAGATTCACTCTCTAAATTTACAATTTCACAACTTTTATAGTTCAAGCTGCTGCGCCGCTTCCTAGGGACTCCGATGCCATGTAAGAAATCAAAATCAGGAGTTGGGTTCACATTGTTAGATGGAATTTTTGTAGCTGTCCTGCGTGATCTCTCATTACCATAATCCTCATCATGATCATCCCCGTTCAATTTTCTCTCTTGTAAATTTAGAGTTCGCCTTTTAGGTGTAGGACAGGACACTTTAGAGGGTCTTGCATTTTTCTGCATTTTTCTATCACTAATCTGATCTCGATTAGCAACGTCTGCAGCCATCCTCACTGCAGGCACAACACCGCAAAGCATCAATAACCCAAGAAATATTTGCACAATAATAATTCCTCTTCCTTCACCATGGGAATCGTAAAAGACACATACATTAAGAGCAAGAAATAAACGCACAATGAATGAGCGAGTGGAGTTGACTGAGGTCTGCTCCATCAATATAAAATTCAGACATAAAAATTCATCTCCACGACGACATTTAAAAAGGATAACATATACACCATTGAATCGAAAAGAAAAATCTCTATGAACAAACAATGAAAAGAAACCCGATATCGACAAAACGGAATTCATCAGATCAAATAATGGGAGAACGTAAAGAAAAAAAGATGCGAATTAAGAAGGGAAATCATACGGTGGGTGAAAGCCGGCGAAATCTGATCGGCGACGAGGAGAAAGGAACGTTTAGTTGGGATTAACAGAGGGAGGATAATTGAACTGAATTGGGAGTCATGTTGATAAGTTTACATCCAATCTCAATCGCCCACCTCAATCCATTACCCTATACAATACTGTGGTTTCTGTTTTTAATTAAAAACTGTGGGTTTTTCTTTAACCTATTCTATCTCGCTTCTAATTTATGACGACTGTTTACACTATTTAAATACAATATTTTAAGACTTGGAATCTTAGGGTATAATATTGTTTTAATGATTGTGAATAAAATGTGATATATTTTTTATTTCATTTGATTTATAAATTTGGTTGTTATTTCTTAATTAGTTAAAATAGGAAGAAACTGGAACTAGGTGGACGTCTTTTTTTAATTCAGTTGTCTTTGGGGAATTTTTTTTATGTTTTAATTCTACTATTAATCCAAATTAGATTTTGTTGGTTGATGATTCACCATGATTCATTAAAATGCAGTACAATATATATCATACGATATGATTCTTTTGAAAAAATGTACTCAGATAAATTATATGTTATGTTACAGTATGATACCTTTTATATTTTCATACAATTTGAACAAGAATTCTTGAGAATCATCGAATCAATATTTCTAATTTTATGAAGCGGTAAGGGGCTGGTACACTGGTAAGAAACATTACCTTTTCAAAGCACGGTCAAAATCATGAAACCGGTTTGAAGTTGATATGCATGAGTCCTTATGTGAACAGGAGTCTTCCACCCAAAAATAAGATACAGACTCACGGTGATGTTTTCATTATTAAATTCTCTTTTTATTCCTTTCAAAAAAAATCTCTTTTTATTAGAAAAGGCTTTATTTTGGACAACACAACATTTCCACATTTGGAATAAAAAAACAAATAACGTTGTAAAGTTGTGTACCTGCCATTTTTAATCATTTCAGTTCTACGACAGAACTTTTTGAGCAGATTGTAAAAACATTAGGGTAAAATCTGTCACAGTCGTTGTCACAATTAGGGGTGTTAACAAGCTCAATGACTCGTAAATAGTTTGACATTCGGTTCGGTCAAAGTTCGATCAGAGTTCGATCCGATAGAACTCGACTCGAGTTCGAGATTGGCTCAAGATATTAACAAACCAAGCCAAGCATTTGCATGTTCGGTTCGAAAGCTCGCAAACATGTTCGTATATTTTTTTTTATATATAATGTAATATTACTAATGCTTTAATACATGTTCTGACTAGTTGTAATATTAAAATTATGAATTATTATTGAGTTTGTAACTAGATCTGTTGGTCGAGCGGGCCGGGCAGGGGTTGGGTCGGGTTTGGCGGGTTTTTTACAAAAAAACTTTAATCCAAGCCCCTACTTTAGAATTTCGGACTCGTGCCGGGCTTTGGTCGGGCTAACAAGGTCACTCCCAAACCCATGAATATTTTTTTTGTTATAATATTTTTTATTAAATTAATTGAAAAAATATAAAAAAAGTCAAAATATATTTAAATTTTAAATATTATAACATTGTTTACTTAAGATCTTTAATATTTATTAACATGTATTGTAATCAAGTATAAAAATTTAATTTGATAAAATATAAAATCTTAAAATAATTATAAATTTAATGTATAAATATATACTAAATAAATAAATTTATTCGTCGAGCCGAGTTCGGGCCGGGTTTAGGTATTATAGAAAAACCAAGCCCGGCCAATAAATCTTCGAGCTTGGGTCGGGCTTTTTTAAAACATGAATGTCCAAGCCCAGCCTATTGAAGCGGACTCAGGCCCCGCCCTACCCGCGAAGAGGTCCCTGTTTGTAACTAGTTGGAAATTCGTAATATTAAAATTAACAAAAAAAAATTAATGTATTTAGAAAATGAATGTAAGAATAGTAGGGCGCAAGCTAGAAAGGCATTTGTACAGTTGGCCGGAGTTTAGATTAACTAAAATTAAAAATAGGTTCATTGTTGTTGGAACTTTAAATAATTTAAATGCCTTTTTTTATCGTTCAACGTCGTTCCTTTCTTCATTTTCAATTCTTTTCTCCACCATTCTTTTTTTAGCAGCGTTGGGTTGTCATAACTCGTTTCTATGGGATTTTTTAGGGTTTTCCGGTGGTAGTTTAGCACCGGTTCACCACCAGACTCCTCCTTGCCATTGAATCTAGTCAAGAATTTAACCCGAGTAAACGAGGCTCGTTTAGGCTCGAGAGCTCGAGCCGAGTTTTTCATGAGCTCAAACCGAGCTAAAGTATTATAAGCTTGCCGAGCTTGATCATTTTCACTCACGAGCCGAGCCAAATCCATTCTTGTTCTATCTGGATTCGTCTCGTTAACACCCCTAGTCACAATCTAACCAATTGTTATTTATTTAGCGTTCTAACTCTTTTCTTTCTAACTAAAACTGAAAATATTAAACTGAATTGAATTTATCTGAACTGAACATACTACTAACTATTATTTATTATTTAGGAATATCAATATCAATTTATAATATTAAATACTAAAACTAAATTTAAATTAATCGTTGACAAAGTTTTAATATTATAGCTCGACTTAAAGAATATATTATGTTTTCCGTACATGTGCGTTGTTTAAGCATCATTTTCAATTTTGTTTATTTATTTTAAATAAAAAAATAATAAAAATGTAAATCAAAAAATTAAATTAATTTTTTATAAATTAAAAGGTCAAGACGCTCAAATTAGTACTGATAATTTATTGTATAGAAGATAATTACTATCACTAAATCGTTTCATTGAGATGACCCTTGTACACCACGGTAAATTTTGTCGAAATATACACAAAAGGGTCAAATAAAACTCTATCCGCTCGTAAAAGGCAAATTTTCATTAAAAAAAAAACCTTGTCAAATTAACCCACCATCCCCAGAAATTTTTCAAACAATTTATAAGGTACTTGACATTGGCAAAGTACATTGAGCACGCCTTATGAAAGTTATACGTCAGTTTTTAACTTGTAAAAAATATTATTTTTTATTTATTTCTTCAATTAAAGGTTGATACGTGACATATATAAGTTTAAATTGATGTATTTTTATCAAGTTTAGAAGTTGAGAAAATTTTGAAAAGTTTAGAAGACAGTTGTACATTTGAGCCTATTTTAGGTTGGTAAATATGTATTTAGCCAGAAAAAACGTTATTAATAGTAAAGTTAAAAAGAATGACCTAAAGTTTCATAATTTTTCAAATGGGGTTTGTGGTATAATTTTGACATGTGGTTCAAAAAAATGAGCGAACAAATGATATATAAATTATGCTACAATGAAAGGTAATTTTGTACTTAGAATTTGTATGTTGATTAATAAAATAAAATACCATCATTGAATATTTTGAAATTTTTTAAGAGGTGAAAATGTTTTTCTATCAACTTTTAAAAAAATAATGATAGAATGAAAAATATCTTAGACTTATTCAAATCTTGTTGTAAAATTCTCCAATATTATGGTAAAGTTACGAGAATGTTAATTAATTAAAATAACTTCTAGTATAAAATCCTTTTAATAAATTTTTTGTTAAACTCTTAAACCCGTATCATTTTGGGGAAAAAAGTAGTTCACAACTAGACCTGAGCCTGGGCCGGGTTCGGGCCGGGCCTTATCGGGCCAAGCTAAATAATGAATAGCCCAAGCCCGGCCAAAATCCATGAAAAAATACATCGGGTTCGGGTCGGGCCGGGCCTTTAATAAAATAATCAAAACCAAGACCAGCCCGCGGGCCTAACTATTAATTGTTTCAACTAAAAAAAATTAAAATTTATTACTAAAAAATAATTATGAAAAAATAATTCCAAATATATTTATAGTATAAATCATAAAATTGAGTTTAAATGTTAAACTTTAGCAAAAAATATGAAAATTTTCAACCATATAATTTCTTTTACTTTAAATGTATATAATAAATATATATTTTTAACATAATAATTATTATTTCGGGTCGGACGGGTCGGGCTTGGGTTTTATTATTAAAACCAAACCCGGCATATATTTTACTCGGGCCGCTTCGGGTTCGGGCCGGGTCGGGTCTAATCACCAATCACCTTATCCAAGCCCATCCCATGAAGAGCGGGCATGGACGGATTCCGCGGATCAACAGACTCGTGCCCAGGTCTATTCACAACCATTTTTCAAAAAACCACCACATGTCTTTACCCATATATCAAGAATCAAGGTAAGGGACGACAACATGGTAGGATAGAATATGGCGGCTGCCCTACTCTACCAGAGTAGTATGGATTTCAAAATTTCCATGCCATAATTTGGAAAAAATAAACCTATTTAAGTTTCAATTTTTCATTTTATTAAAAACAATTTCATATTTACATTTTTTACATTCCACATTTATAATAGATGTATAACAAGTAAATAACACATACGTATATGATAGATATATAACATGTATAAATAATTGAATATAAATTTATTGAATAATCAAAGGTGTCGTTTTTACAATGAAAGATGAAGTGACAGCAACTGATATGATAACGGTAGTTCAACCGGTCAAATACTATTATTATACCCCAAAACAAAAAATCACCGCTCCCTACATGTCACCGTTTTTATGAGTATCAGACTCCTATCTAGGGGTGAGCATTGGTCGGTTCGGTCCAAGAACCGAACCGAACCAAATAAACCAAGAACCAAATAATCAAAATTTTAGGAACCAAATACCGAACCGAATAGAATTTGGTTCGGTCCGGACCGAACCTAAATATTTCGGT
>CATIWQ010624827.1:0-14035 GCA_949673415.1 Euphorbia schlechtendalii | reverse complement strand
ATATGTATACATACATACATACATACATACATACATACATACATACATACATACATACATACATATATATATATATATATATATACACATACATATACATACATATATATATATATACACATACATATACATACATACATACATATATATATACATACATATATATATATATACACACACACATACATATCTATATATATATATAGATGTATACATATATGTATACATATGTATATATATGTATATATATATAAACATATAATATTTTAGATCAAATTAATGCACATAAAAAATTATATTAAAACATTTTATGTTACGTCAAATAAATTGTATAATGGTATTATTTTAACATATCTAAAGTATTGGCAAATGTGTCTAACAATATCCAAATTACCAAGAAAACCTAATATACAAATACCATGTTTCCAAGAAATTAAAAAAACAAAAAAAAAACAAATAAAGGGTTTTTTTGGTTAAAGTAATAGCATGCAGTGTTTTATTGCCTCCGACAAGAATTTGATAAGTATCAAAATATTATAAATTGAAGTTTTGTTGTTATTATCAACACATATTGTCCTTACATCAAAGTTCTCAACTAAACCCATGTGCATATTTTACATCTATTTATTATAATTAGTTTCTCTGTCTTGCTCCCTTAAACCTTTTTCAGGACAATCAATCACCCAAGTCTTGATTTCGTGCTAAATCAGATCCGTTATATGAATTTCCCAATGACACGAAACTTTATCAAACGTCATTTGTTAGTATTTGTTAGTATTTTAATGTAATTGGATTGACTGGTTTGATCGATGCGATCGTGACGTTTCATCGAACAAATTAGGAAAGTGCGGGGTGCACATTTGTTCGAGTACGGTTACGATTAGAGGGGTCCAGAGGATGCGGGGTCGAGGGGCGGCGCCCCTTAGCAGGGTTGAGGGGCGGCAGCCTCTGGCGGGGTCCTAGGGCAGAGCCCTTTATTCCTGAACAAATGCATCATTTGAAAAATTTATTAGAAAAATGAATTTTAGACCTAAACAGTGTGTCAATTGGACACAATTGAAACACGAAAAAACATGTCCTTTAGACATGTTAGCTAGTCGAAACAACATGTCTATTGACATTTCGGTTATTTATTTCACCAAAAACGAGATTAGTCATTACACAGAAAAATTCGGTCATAGAAAACATCAAATTCTAGTTCTTGACATATTTTCTGATTTTATCCGATTGAAAATTTGATAAACCGACCAAATAAATTTCAATCTGAAAATGTTATTCACGAATTCAGAATTATCCAAAAAAATCCCCAATTCCAACATCATTTACACATAATTATTAATAAACACATATTATACAACCTTATAAAATATAAAAGGAGGTGCATACCAACACCAGAATCGTAATTGTCAATGCAATTAGCAGGGATAGTTGAAAGACTTGATAAAAGGACGTTCAACCATATATTCCGTTTTTTCATTTCTCAAACATCATTTTCTCAAGATTTATGGTATTTTTTCTTTAACCATCTTTTTCATTTTTCATACATTAAATCATATTCACTTTAAAATACTAATATTTAATTATTAAACTAACAAAAAAAACAAAAACTAAAAAATAAAAAGTAATATCATTTTATTCTATTCCCGAAATGGGAAATAAATTATTCATTATATTTTAAGAAGCTCATTTCGGGGACATACCATACGAGGATTGGTTGGATTTGACAATTCCCCAAATTCATTCATCATTTTGGAGAAAATGAGAATCATTGAACTTGTCTTAAGGATTTAATATCAAACATAATACATAAGTAATTAATCGCAAAAGAAACATATTATATTTTTAAGGGTAAACTTAAAAAACATATCATGTAGTCTCATTCATTTTCAAAAATATGACTTGTAAATTTTTTATTAAAAAACATATCATGTGAATTGTAACCTTCAGCGAAAAAAGGGGGGCAGAAAACATTTTTACATTAAAAACAATAGTGTTATAGGAGATATTTTAATCAATTTAACATTCCTAATATTTAATCATATATTAAAAATTATACATCAAAATTTAAATAATTTTCGAAAATTCTTCATTTTATTATGATTTTTTTAAGTTTTCATCACATTTGAATTAAAAACAATGTTTGTGTTTCTGAAGAAATTTCAAATTTTATTATTAAGGTTTATCATATTTTTATTGATTAAACTTTAAAAATTCAGTTCAAAATTTATAAGATTACCCATTTTATGACGTAATAAAAAATTGTAAATTCTTTTTTTATTAACGGTTGTAAACCATTGACGTGTTTTTAAAAAAAACCACAAAACATTTTTAAAATGAGTAAAATCGCATGAAACTTTTTTTAAATTTTTTATATCGTAATTTTTAAACCAATATTTATAGGTGTATGCTTATGTGCAATGTGGCACATGGCCAACACATATTACTCGAGTTTACAACTGACGAACAACTCATCATCAAAATTCATCATAATAACCAGAATATTATGACTCAGAGTTTAGTGATGTAAAATAATAGCCAAAATTGAAATACAATAGGCTATATGTAGGCTACATATACTTGTGTATGCATGATCTCTTGATGAGTTCAATTCAGGTATGTATACTTAAAAATTTAGACACATATCAATTTGGTGCAGTTAGTTAAAGGTTTTAGTTCTATTTGATTTAGTATTATACAATGCGATAACATTTTGGGTCCCCGGGCTATTGGATTGGGACTATAATTATAATCGTTCAATTTTGCTTCACACTAGTGCACCCAAATTACACCAATTGATCGCAGTTTCTCAAGAAATTGTCAGTCTTAAATGTAACAACAAATACAAAACTGGTCAAACAAACAATTGCTCGGCCCTCTAGTTTGTCAATCAATCAACTAAATTTCCCACTTTTCAATGGAACTTGTCTTTGCTTGTCTGTTACTCGTATTTCTGCCAAATTTAAACAGCCACGTTACTTACATGAACACGGTTTACTTTGACCACAGCCTGCCTTACATATTGTGAAGCCATGTATATTTTAATAGTCTTATATTTTAAATTGCAAAATTGTCTATCAAACTATTTTCATTTGATGAAAATTAAAATAGTTTGTTGATCCACGATACCCTCATTTTTCACTTATTTTTATTTACTCGAAAAATGGTTTAAGTGTATCAGTTTGTTTCTTGACCGTCCTTTGTTAGTTTTGAATTTTCAAAATATCATTTTCTTGATTTTCTGTGTCCAACCACAAACAGACATGCGACGTTCGGGAAAATTTGTATACTAGTGACAAAGTTAAAGTGTCAATAGAAATAAGCTCAAGTTAGGGTGGCACTTAAACAAAAATTTTCGAGTTTCCTCTGAAAAATATGTGTATGCGTTTTATTTTTCATTGTAGCATCTATACAACCCGATACTACTAGATTTCGTCGCGTAAGCAAGGGGCCAAAATCCTTAAAATTGGTAAATTTGACTTTTAACAAATTTAAATTTACACATTATAAAAGATTTCGATTTACTCCATTATATTTTACCGGTTATTCTTGTTTGTTTTCAACATAAAGATATTAATAAAAAAATCCAAAAAACTTACTAATTAAGCCTTGAAGCCATGCTAAAATATGGCGTAAAATGAAGGCTTAATGCATTTTGAACCCCCTCAACTTATTCCTAAATTTCATATTCCTCCTGAATTTTGAAGTGTTCTCAATGCTCCTCTGAACTTGTCTAAACGTTCTCAATGCCCCCCTGAACTTGTCTAAATGTTCTCAATTTCCTCCTGAACTTTGAAATGTTCTCAATGCCCCCCTGAACTAGTCTAAATGTTCTCAGTTTCCCCCTGAATTTGTCTAAACCGCACTCCATCACTCCCTCTATCTGAAGAACGATTTAGGGATTTGGACTTTTGTAACGTTAGAATATTAACATTGGGATATCTATTTCTTTTTTAATTTTTTTTCATTAACGTGCTCATATTTGTTGGTCCACTAACGCAACTTGCAACGTTGGACTGAGGGGGTGTTGGAGAACGTTTAGACAAGTTCAGGGGGCATTGAGAACGTTTAGATAAGTTCAGGGGGGCATTGAGAACGTGTAGACAAGTTCAGGGGGAATTGAGAACGTTTAGACAAGTTGAGGGAAGCATTGAGAACACTTCAAAATTCAAGGGTAATATAAAATTTAGGGATAAATTGAGAGGGTTTAACATGCATTAGGCGTGAAATGAAATACAAGAGGCTTTTGTAAGCTCGTAGGGTTAACCATAATTCAATTTAAACTTTAACTGGGATGATCTGGCAATTAAATGATTGATGAATGCAACGCTGCCGCAATTCTACAATTTGATAACATGGTTCATTATTCCCTGATGAAAGCTTTACCTATAATGATTGAACCCATATATATCAACAATTTTATAAATGGATCAAATATATACCGATATTAATATTGCCAAAGTGGATGTGCAATAATCACTGCCTACCTTTAAATACCATTTGGAAAACAAAGTGGATGCACATTAAACTTCGAAAACATATTTATGATTTTATTATTTACCTAATGTTTTCAATGAAGGTATCGTAAAATTTTTTTTTAAAACACGGTAATTTCAAAAATAATAATAATTTTTTAAAAATAATATATTAAATAAAGAATTTTAATAAAGTCAATATTATCATAATTTGACATTATTAGTAGAGAATACATGTCGTTGTTTTTTCATTTTGTTATGATTTTTTAAAATGTATCATCATTTCTTAATCAAATAAATGTTTGCAAGTTTATTTTTTTTCAAATTATTATTAATGTGTATAATCTTAATATTGAAATCGAAAGATTCAAGAAAACAGTAATGGAGTAAAGAGAGAACGTTTCATTTAGTGAAGAAGAGAGAAAAAGTATCTTTTACAGAGAAAACAGAAAAAGTAAAAGTAAAGTAGCTGAATAGAAATTAGCCTTTTATATCTATACTATCTTATCTAGAATGAAACACAAAATGCTAATGAATCCCTAACAAACTGTAACAACTACAATGATTTTTACGTAAAACTCCCTAAGCTGATTACAATATTACAATTACAACTCATAAATTTAATATCCCCCCTCAATCTGAATATGATTTCAGATTGTAATCAAGTTCAAATGAGAAATCTGCCTTATGAAATCTGGGCTGTGTAAAGGTTTTGTAAAGACATCTGGAAGCTGATTTCTTGATGAAACTGACATTAAATGTATCACACCTGCTTGCAATTTTCCTCTTACAAAATGGCAGTCTATATCCAAGTGTTTTGTCCTTTCATGGAAAACAGAATTTTTGGCAATATGAATAGCAGAGGTATTATCACAAAATAATAAAGCAGGTTCTGTATGCTGAACTTGAAGGTCTCTTAGAACGTATAAAAACCATTGAACCTCTGTAGTGGCAGAAGCCATAGCCCTGTATTCTGCCTCTGAAGAACTTCGAGATATAGTGTTTTGCTTTTTTGACTTCCAAGAAACAAGTGAATCACCGAGAAAAACACAATATCCTATCACAGATTTTCTTATTTCCAAACAATTTGCCCAATCTGAATCACTAAAAACTTTTAACTTTGTATCACAGTTAGTAGAATAAAAAACACCTTGAGCTGGTTTTCCTTTAAGATACCTTAAAATTTTATGTGCAGCAGTTAAATGAGAAGCATGTGGTCTATCTAAAAACTGAGATAGTTGTTGTACATCATAACTAATATCAGGCCTTGTATTTGATAAGTATAAAAGTTTTCCTATCAATTTTCTGTATTTTGTATTATCTTGTAACAATTCTGACTTCAAATAATCAATTTTCTCTGTTGTCATAGGAGTACTAGCAGCTTTACATTCTAGGAAACCATAATCAGCTAAAAGTTCAAGAGCGTATTTTCTTTGGTTGATAAAAATACCTTTAGTGTTTCTAGCAACTTCAAGGCCTAAGATGTATTTTAGTTTTCCTAGATCCTTAATACTAAAGCATTGATCAAGATACCCTTTTATTTCTTTTATACAATTATCATTACTGCTAGCTAAAATAATGTCATCTACATATACAATAAGTGCAATGAAATTACCTCTTGTGAACAAAGAAGAATCAGCCATTGATTGTTTGAAACCTTTTTGTATCAGTGACTCTATCAATGTGCAATTCCATTGCCTGCCAGCCTGCTTTAAACCATATAAAGATTTTTCCAACTTACAAACAGGATTAGGAATATCATATTTAACTCTTTGTGATAGCTGCATATAAATCTCCTCATCTAAAGTGCCATGAAGAAATGCATTATTAATTTCTAGCTGCTCTAAATTCCAATTTTTCTTTGTTGTTAAAGCAATCAACAATCTAATTGTACTTATCTTAGCAACTGGAGAAAAGGTTTCTAAGTAATCTATACCATTTTGTTGAGTGTACTCCTTAGCTACTAATCTTGCCTTATATCTCTCTATAGATCCATCAGCCTTTCTCTTTATCCTATAGACCCATTTGCACCCTATTGGTGTTTTTCCTTTTGGTAAAGTCATTATTTTCCAGGTTTTATTTATTTCTAAGGCTTCTAACTCATTTTTCATGGCTTCTTGCCAATTCTTATCCTTTGCTGCTAAATTATAATTCTTCGGTTCTGTTTCTGAAAATAAGGATAAAGAATAAGCCTTATGTGTACTAGACATGTTATCATAGTTCACAATCTTAGACAAAGGATATAACTTATTCTTTTCTAGAATTTCTGTACCTTTATTATTCACTAAAGAACAATGATAATCTCTTAAATACTCTGGTTGTTTGTGAATTCTTTTTTCTTTCTTATCACTATTTATTTTGATTTCAACATCTTTACCATCCTCAAGTTCCTTATTATATACTTTATCTTCCTCATCCATAACAAAAGATTCTTTCACTTCAGGGAAAATATTTTCATGAAACTTCACATTCCTAGAAACTAGAACTCTGTTTTCTTTAATACTATATACCTTAAATCCTTTCATCCCACTTTCAAAGCCTAAGAATATTCCCTTTATTGCTCTATCATCAAATTTCCATCTATCTCTAGATAAGGTACTAGCATAAACTAAGCAACCAAATGGTTTTAAAATACTGTAATCTACTGATTTACCATACAGTTTTTCATAAGGGCTGATGTTATTCAAAAGTGGAGTAGGTATTCTGTTTATTAAATGCACAACATGAGAAATAAAATAATTCCAAAAATCAACAGACAAACCACTTTGCAATTTTAAACTTCTTACAACATTAAGAATGTGTTGATGTTTTCTTTCAACTAAACCGTTTTATTGTGGAGTTTCCACACAAGATTTTTGGTGTAATATACCAAACTTACCATAAAAATCAAACAAATTGAATTCAGGCCCATTATCTGTTCTTATAACTTTAATACTTTTGTCAAATTGATTTTTGACCATGTTATAAAAATTTTATACTAAAGCTGTGACTTCAGTTGTAGCTTTCATAGTTATAGCCCAAGTAAATCTAGTATGATCATCAACAATGGTCAAGAAGTATTTAGAACCATTCATAGCTGTGTGAGTAGGTCCCCATATATCAATATGTATTAAATCAAACATAGCTTCAGAAACAGAAGTAGAAATAGGAAAAACTAATTTCTTTTCTTTTGATGTAGCACATATTTCACATACAAAATCACTTGCTATACAAATTTCAGGATTCTTTTTCTGCAAAATATTCATTCTACTATTTGTTAAATGTCCTAATCTAAAGTGCCACAACTCATCTTTATCACATTTCTTTGTAAAGCTATAGCTAGAAAAAAACAGGAAAGTTTACATCCAACAAGTACAAGCCTTTTTTCACACTAGTTGAACCAATCCTCCTCTTGCATATAATATCCTGAATTAAACAGCAATCATGGTTAAATATAAACTCACAATCTAAATTTCTAGTTAACTTTGTGATAAAAATTAGATTATATTGAAATGAAGGAATGTATAACACTTCATGCAGGATCAAGTTATCATTTATGCAAATATCTCCTATATGAGTAACAACCAATTTAGTCTCATCAGGTAATATCACATGCTAATTAGAAACAACCTTTACATTTCTAAACAAGCATAAAGACTTAGCAATGTGACAGCTAGCTCCCATATCAATAATCCAAGTATTTCGAGTCAAAAAGTTACCTGTATCAGCAACTGGTTTATGATCTGCTTGACTAACATTTTCAATACTGGCTGAAGCAGCATGCCCTGTGTGTTCACTTCCTTGAGCATTGCTCCGTGCCTGATTCTGAACTAACTGAGCTAATTGAGCCAATTGTTCCTGTGAAAAAACATGTGGAGCGGAACCAGAACCAGGGATAGAACTTGACAGATTATAGCTACTACCACCATTCAAGTCATTATTATATCTATTATTGAGGCCTATATTAGAATTTATAAAGACACTTTCATTAATATCAAGATTATTCCCATACTGATCAAAACAAGCCTGCTCTATAAAATCCTGATCTAATTCCTCTGCATTATCAAAACCAACTGCAGCATTAACCCTACTGAACCTAGACTTAAAATTTGGAGGATAACCATTTTTCTTCCAACAATTCACAACTAAGTGACTTCCTTTGCAAAAAGAACAAACCACACTCTTATTATTCTGAAAATTCTGCCTTCTAAAACCACTACCAAAAGTTTGACTACTAGAACCATTGCCATACCCACTAAAATTACTATTATTCCCAACATTTTCAATCAAGTTACACATACAACCTTCACAGACACAAATAGGCAAAGGAGAAAGACTCATTAACTCGTTCCATAAAACTTGTAAAGAAGCAAAGTCGTCTGTTACCGTCTTGTTTCCTTGAGAGATAGTGAAAATTTCAGCTTGTAAATCTGAAATTCTGTAGGCATCTGACTAAGCAAATTGCTCTTTAAGATTTCTCCACAGATCTTCAGCTACTTCAAAACTTATTGCTGACAGAGCTATCGCAGGACTAAGAGAGCGTAAAATCTAGGATAATACCATATTGTTGCATCTTCTCCAGGCAGAAAACACTACATCAGTTGAGCTAGGTCTCCGAATAGATCCATCAATAAATTCCATTTTGTTTTTTGACATCAAGGCCATGCTCATACTTCTTGCCGAAGAATGATAATTGGTGCGGTCTAAAAGCGGTGTTACAAGAACCAAAGAAAGGTTTTCACCCGGATGCAATTCAGATGAAAATAAATAAAATAAACTCGTAACATAATTTAATATTGAGGATCTTGATTTTTTTAGAAATCATGTATTCCCTCTTAGGAAAAAAATTTCACATACCATTGTTTAAAAAAATCACAAAAAATGTTTACAAAGTTTCTATAAAACTTACATTAAAAAATTATAACAAAAACAAAAATTACAAGTTTTTTTTAGAATTATGTTGTTTGAATTCGATGTCCCTGTTAAGTAATTTATATAATCAATTAAAGTATTAATAAAACTAGACAAATTATACACTGTAATATATATTATTTCAATATATATAGAAAAACATTTGCGAAAGGGACAACCAGGCAGGCTCATGTTGGTTTACAGTTTACAATTCCTATCAGTTCTTGCTTTAAATTTTGATTTTGACATCTCTATCTTTTCATTTCACACTTGTCTCTTTCTTTTTCAACTTCTTTTCCTTATTCGTTAACAATTTTTTGCATAATAAATTAGCTCTATAATGCAAAAAATATGGCCTCCTTTTAGCAAAATTGTGGACATCTAATTTGTTTAATGATTGGATAACAAAGTGATTATAAAATTTTTTAAGTATATATGTCACCAGTAATGAATCATATTATTAAATTATTGGAACGAAAGAATATTAAATCATGACATGTTCTAAAATTATTAAATCTTAATACAATCATTGACCCTGATAAATAATTCAAGCAACCATGGTCCATTTCTTACACGTTAATTATTAATTTTATAAAAATTGATGTTACGATATACAAGAACTAGAACTAAGTAGGATTTTAATCCTTCGAACTCCAACTTTATACTAAAATGTGGAAGTTGCTATTAGGAATAATATAAATATTGTGATTGAACCTTACCTGTCAGCTTAAATTTTTTAGTCATACGGTTTTATAACATGATATGCTGATAGGTAATGTCCAATCATAATATTTATATTATTTCTAACACTTGCGACACACAAACTTCAAAACAAATTGGATTATAAGGGCTTCAAAGGTTGAACTATTCAATAAAACTGGTTCACAAACAACTTACAAGTTAAGTTGTCCAGTTCAAATACAAAAAAGAACCTGCAAAGAACTACACACTTTTTTATTGATAATATTGCATGGATCATAGCTTTATAAATGCTTTTTACCTAGTCATACTTTAAGTGTTTATCAGCCACTTAAAAATAAGTTACAAACGAAAATACAAAATCATGAAACACTTCATAAAATTGCATACTAATTTAAAAGTGCTTATAAGCTAACAGCAGTTACTTTTGCTAGCAAAACAATTTCATCCCACCCGAGGAAGGACAAAAAGGAAGTTGACTTTTTTAATAAAAGATAGAAATTTACAATAAGAACCCTATAATAAAGTCCTTATCGACTTTAATTATATGTAAAGAAACAGATTGCTGGTTCGACATGTTGAATGGTTTTTTTTATTTGCAATATTTTCATATAAAAATTTATATTCAACAAATCTTTAATTTTATAAAGTGTGAAATGAAAATTTTTTTTCTTTGCAAGAAATATTTTTTTTTCCTTTTACCGTTTTTAAACAGACTTTGTCATTGTAACTACTTTATTTCTTTTACTTAATTTGAATTTCGCAATTTCAAACTTTCATATTTCACAAACCGTTATTTTTTCGATTTGACGCTTTGAAATATTTTGCCCGTCTTAATTTTATCTTTAAAATGACATGCACTTTGATTTTTTCGAAAAAAATAATGTTTCGCAATCTTATACATTGCATAATTGTGGTATAGTGTCTTTTCATGAAGTAGCTATACATGCTTTAAAGTTGGATAATGTATTTATAGTCTTTTTTTTCTTATTTATGTTGTTCATGGCATGAAGACCTTAAACTTGGTATGAAAGCTCGTGTACATGGTATAATAGTGTTTATGTTTACAACAAAAATCACTATAATTTATTGTATTCTTATACATAGTATAATAGTTATATAATATTCATTTTCACTGTTGCTTTCATGAAGGCGTTATACATGATATAAGAGTGGTATGATGTATTTTATACGGTCTTTTTTACAATACATTATACCACTCGTATACATTGTATAATACTTTCATAAAACATTATTTTTTATTATACAATTATTATGCTAAGTATAAGATTGCGATAAATTTTTTACTTTTTCAAAAAGTTCAAAATGTATGTCATTTTAAAGATAAAATTAAGACGAACAAAATATTTCAAAACGCTGATTCAAAAAAATCAACGATTTACGAAATATGGTAGTTTGAAGTTGCAAAATTCAAAATAACTAGGAGAGCAAATTTAGTTATAAGGGAAAACAAAGTAAACATGAAAAAGGGGTGGAAATAAAAAAAAGAATCTAATAAAATGTTAAAGTGAATATTAATTATTCATTGTTGTAAAACAATAATATCTAACTTTTTTTGGTATATGGTTTAATTATACCATATTCAAGGGGCATGCTGGGTTGGGCCGGACTGACAACGATTTTTGTATGTCCAGACCCAATTTAACCTCCATGAATAATAAACTTTGGTTTGGTCGGGTCGGCCTTGGGTTCAGAGCTTCATTCTCAAACCCAACTCAAGTTCACCCATTAAATAACCGTTAATATATATATATATATATATATATATATATATATATATATATATATATATATATATATATTATTAAATAAAATCAATAATTATAAATATTTTGATAATCAATAATATCTAAACAAATTTTTTAATTAATAACATATACATTCGAATTGGGCCGGGCCGACTTGGGTTTATATATAAAACTTTAAAACCCAAACCAAACCCAACACATCTTTTGGGGTTTGCGAGCATGGGTCAGTAGAGGTGAGCAAAACCCGATTCGGTTCAAAATCGAACCGAACCGAATCGAAATGTTAGAAAAATAAAAAACGAAACCGAATCGAATATTCATAGAATAAAAATACAAATTTCTCACCACAAAAAATAAAACAAACCAATAAAAAAATTATAATAAAACTAATATTCACTCAAATTGTAAAGGAAAACATTTCTTTCTCGCTTAAGATTTAGGAATACTAATACGATTGTGTATGTTCTGGTGGAATTTGATACTAATTGGTAACTAAGAAAGTCCCTACATGACTGAATAATATGCCGAATAAAGAGTCCAACATATTGAAGATTTAATATATACACACACTAGTATAATATTTACTATACTTTTCGGTTCGGTTTTTATTTCGGTTTCGTTCTATTAACCGAAATCGATCCCGAAGTTTTTAGGATTATAAAAACCGCAATCGATCCGAAATAAACTTAGTTCAGTTTAGTTTGGGTTTGATTACGATTCTTATTCGGTTTATGGGTCAAGCCAGGTTTTCAATGTAATATGTTTGCCCAAACCTGACCCAAGAAAGGCGGACCTAGGTGAGTTAGTTGGGTTGTGGGGCCAGTTGAAAATGAATCAAATAATAGAAGGAAAAGGGGTTATTTATTGCAATATAATTAAACCAAACTATTATCTTAGACTACAAATTAATTCAGATTAGTTTATTTCATACCATTTATATTAGTTATGGTTAATCACAATTTTACATTCAAATAAATTCAATTTAATTCAGTTTTTAAAAATAGAAAATAGCATAACCTAAATTCAGTTTGACTTAGCTCTGTTCAATCTAGTTCGATTCAGCGTAGCTTTTAAAAATCGAAAATAACACCGCTTAAAGTGGAAAAATACTGGTCTTATAAAGTAATTGATGTTTGTTAATCAAATCAATTGTCACTTAATAGAATTATCCAATTATATAGATTGAAACACTTAAGTTAACTTAATATACTAGTTAATCCATGGCGTTAATGAATGCATGAGTAAATGATCAATTCTTAGATAATCAATCAAATATTGAGTAATATTTAACCTCTGTTTTCCGGTTGGATTGGTTGTCTAAAATTGACAATGCACTTCTATTATTTATAATCACACTCTATCTAATTTCCAACTGTAATTTTATAAATTATATTACAAATTTTTTTTTAACTAAGTTTGATTTATCAATAATTTGTAGATATACATATTTTACTGAAATGCCTTTAGATTTATAATTAAAAAATCAAAATAATTTCTATATGTCCCAAAATAGTGAAGGATACGGTAGGTACTCGTAATTAAATTTACTAGTAGCCCTTTGATAATTGATTGATTGAGTGATAGCATCCCTACCAAGCACTATTCAACTACTCACCCCTATAAATAAATAATCTAAGCCAGTTGTTCTTTTATAGTTAAATCTTGAAGAAAGTTTTTTAAATAAGGTCTAATTTATTGAAATTGGTATATTTAATTTATGAATTATTTAATATTTTACGATATTTAATAAATTGAGTGAATGGTGAGTGTTAATTCTATTCAAATTGATAATAAATATTCGGAATAATACATCAACACCATCCTAAAGTTGGCTCAGAAAACCGGATGCCACTAGGGATGTCAACGGGGTCGGGTTCGGTACGGGTAGTGCAACACCCATTCCGCACCCAATACTTTTCGGGTGTGGGTTCGGGTATTCCCCATTTAGTGTTTCGGGGATTTTTTCACACCCATTACGCACCCGCGCGGGTTTTTACGGGTATCGGATAATCCCCGCCCAACAATAAAATTTCAAGTAATGAAATTTTATATATATAAACATTGTTCATTTCCATATTATAATGTTAAATCGTAACTAGTGAAATATTCTTTATGTGACAATTAAACTAATCAAACAAACAAAACTACTAATTCCAACAAATCAAACAACGAAAACTAATAATTCAAGAACATAAATAAAAGAAA
>CATIWQ010624713.1:0-10720 GCA_949673415.1 Euphorbia schlechtendalii | reverse complement strand
ATATGGATGAAAGAGACCCCACTGGAACTCATATCCGATTGTTTAAAGGGGTCAAGCATTCCAAGTGAAGCTGTAAGATGCGTCAATATAGCTCTATTATGTGTACAGCAAAGACCAGAAGACCGACCCAACATGTCATCGGTAGTTGTAATGTTGAGCAGCGAGATTCCGGTGCCTCAGCCAAAACAGCCTGGATTTTTTCTGGAAAGGAACCTGCCCCAGGTGCTTATTTCTTCGAACAATGACCATCAATCATCCTCTGCTAATGAACTTAGTCTGACATTATTAGAACCGCGATAGCTTCACTACTGAATTGTAAAAGCTGATCATTAGCTGAACCCTACCCTCTGTAATTGTGATATTCAACATATTCATTTGTTCCATATTCTTCAAAAAAAAAACATATCCATTTGTTAATTATGTAGATTCAAGCTCTGAATAATATATTTAGGTGACAAAAATGAAATTTCTTTGCCTTTAAAATTCTAGTGATTTCACAGTTTTTTTGAACTTTTGCTGGACGAGATCACACTGAATGAATAACAATGTAGATAACAAGAAATTTTTTTTGAAAGAACGGGCTATTCACTTGAACATTTACCACCACAATTAGTAATATCATATCGTTCCTCAAAATCTATACTCAATAATCGTAGTACATTTTTTGACATTGAGCCATATCCAGCATGCAGCCATGTAACCGTAAATTCATTCGTTCATCCGCTAAACATGAATCAATTTTTCAAGACAGGAATATAGCCTAATCGGAGTTCGAATCAGGATTACAACTTCTGCGATTGAATTCAACCTAATTGGAACAAACAAATTCAACATCCCTGGACCTCTTATTTCCGCTTTGAAAGATTTTAAGTTCGATCTCTTGCTAATCAATACTCTAGATTCTTCTCATCAATGCAGAATTCGTTATTTTGCTTTTAGCTCTTTATAATAGTATATTATGATACGAGAACATCAACAAACTCTCTTTATAGTAGAATAACATGATCATGCTATCATAGTCAAAAGACAAGAAGAGAGAATCCTTCATGAGAGGTAAACTTCAAAAACATGTCTCATGATTTCACTCATTTTAAAAAGCATGTCTTATGGATTTTTTTAAAAAAAAACTTATCATGTGATTTGTAACCTGAAATAAAAAGAAGAAAAAAATATGTAGTTCATTGAAAATAATAGTATTAGTGGAGATATTTCAATTAATTTAATATTCCTATAATTTATCCATATTATTGAAGAATTATATATCAAAATTTGAGTAATTTTTGAAAAATGTTCGTTTTATGATGATTTTTTTAAAGTTATCGTCACATTTAAATTAAAAAATATTTGTGATTCCAAAAAAAAAAATCTAAATTTTATTATTAACCTCTATACTGTATTTTTTATTAACTAAATTTCAAAAATTCAATTCAAAATTAATACCTTTCTATGAGTTAACTAAAAAATATTAAAAATTATTTTTTCTTACACATGGTATGGTTTTTAATAAAAAATTCCAAAACGTGGATTCTAATTCCATTGGCAAAGAGTTTGTTGATACATTTCTTTACATTTTAAACGCTCACGGTAATCTTGATGATGAAATCCACAGTATCTATATTAATACAATGCTATGTATTGCTGATATGTATGAATTATACAGAATGGATGGATTTCGGATACTTGTGTTATAGCCCGTATGTGCTCTTCTATATATTCCTTTATAATTGTTGTCAAAAAAGAAACTAAAAGGAAATCAATAGAGTGAAGGACTCTATAAGATCGCGTTTCTTCTGGTTTAGCAAACTAAGAAAATCATTGTCATTTGTCACTAGAGATATCACATTTCCGTTTAAACAAGATCATAACACTCATAGTCTGATATAATGCTAATCCTTACAGATGAACACGTTTAGTAGGCATAAAAAGAGGGGAAACATTCAAAATCGAACAGTAGAAGGACCCCAACAATTCAAGCTCAAAACTTTATCCATGGAACAAGCCTTTTCACCGTTAAAAACGCCATTTTTAACCTCATTATTATCACCCACGGACTGAGAACCAAAAGCAGCTGAAGATTTGAAAATGTTGAGTTGAGAAAATGATCTGAGATTGGAGTTGAGATGTTGTTGAATTGATCTAAAAGTGTAATTCCACCTGCAAATGCCTTGATCTTTCAGTGCTTCAACTGCCCCGATACTCGCTGCCACTATCCATGCTTTCCTTCCTACTCCGCTCATACTTTCCTTGTTCTTTTGTCTTTCCTTTTGTTTGGTGAGAAAAGAAAATGAAATTGGTTTTGATCTTGGAGGGTGAAAAAGGAGGAATTTGGGGTTTTATAGTATAATTTTTAAGTGAAAAACCAGCGGCAGTTGAAAGAAAACAATCCATGGTTTTTGGGTCCAGTGGTCATGACACGTCCTTTGTTTTAATTTAATTTTTCAAAGTGTAGTTTTACCAAACTGGGGTTTGCTTTTTTAAGGTCAAGTTCCTTCAGAAACGGGCAGTTTCAGATTGTTTTCCAATGATATTATAATGAAAAATTTTATTTTTTTATTATTCCTGTAAACTCAGATTTTAACCGTGAAAAATCAAAAGCAACATATCATAATTAATTAATATTAAGAATTAAAATCTTTTATCCTATTAATACATTGATTCATCATTGTCAAAATCATTTTTTTTGTTAATTCAATGTTTTAAAACCGCTAGAGATTTAGGTTTAGGGTTTAGTCATGTGGTTTGAGCCTAGAGACTAGTTAGGTTGCTTGAGCCTCCAAAACTCAATTCGGGACTTGGGTGGATTTGTAATTTTTTTAAAAAATATATAATAAAATGATACATTCAATTAGAATATTATAGTATAAAAAAGTATTATAATAAATAATTATACATATTTGAGATTAAAAAAATAAATAATTTAGTTAATTCTACACAACAAAAACTTTTGTTGAAAATGCAAAGTTTTAAGTGTTTTTCTTGATCTAAAGTATCTTAAGTCTTTTATTTGTAGTGCATCGTAACACATTGAATCTCGGTTTTTTAGATAAAGCGAGACTATTCTAGTGGACATTGTGATGTATAATAGTTTTATAAACTGATCTTAATTTTATATGTTAAAAACTTTGGGCTGTTATTATTCAAAATATTAGTATTTTAAAAATGTGTTTAAGCGGGAAAAATCGATTTAGACGGTGCACCAAGTGGCAATAAATTAATTAAACACCCTAAAAACATATGATCCGGTAAAGATCCTCAAAATAGAAATTAGACAATACACGTGCGAGTGTAGACTCCACTAGTTTTCTTTTCTGTCACTTTCCTTTGATCTTTGAAAATCAAAGTGGGAATTAAATCTCAATTTTCCCTTGTATTTGATCTTGTACGAAGTCTCTGGTCTCTTGGGCTATAAATCAATTAAGGTCAGGTTCAAATAAATTCAGCTATACGTAGTTATAAATTTACAATGAAATATGTTCAGTTCAATTCACTTCTCAATTCAATTTATCCGATTTAATTCAGTTCAACTTTCGGAAGTCGAAAGAGATTATAAATAAAATAGACAAACTGATATTTACAATGAAATATGTTCAGTTCAATTCACTTCTCAATTCATTTTATCCGATTTAATTCAGTTCAGCTTTCGGAAGTCGAAAGAGACTATAAATAAAATAGACAAACTGATATGTAATATGCAATGCGGGGCAAAATTAATTAATGTATTTTAATTTTACCAATCTTACATTTTTCTTACTGAAATAAAAATTATGTTTAAAAAGATTTAACCAATTTTACATGTTCAACAACTACAAAATCAGTCCTATACTATAAAAAAAAAAAACTTTAAAATCTCAACTCCCAAAAGTTATCATTTTAGTCCATCATTATAATGATTTAAGTAAATGCTCAATGTTACTATTGTAATAAATGACATTGGTGAGCTTAAGTGACACGTAATTAATATGTGTTGAGAAATTGGAAATCACTACATGTGATTTCCGGGTAAGATTCTTTTTTTAGTTTTCCTCAATGTGAAGGACTAAATTGGTTTTAAAAAAATAATTTAGAGCATTTTCTGGGACCACAGAAATCAGAAAATAATAAAATGGATAAATTGTATGAACAACAAGAAACGACAAAAGTTAGTGACAAAAATTCAAATTATTGATAAAATACTTTTGTAATTTGATACTTTTGAAGAATAATTAACAAAAACTACAGAATACATTGGGAAGTTTTGTCTAGTAACTGGTCTTCCCTTTCTTTTTTTCTTCCCATTTTATTTATTTTTTAAAATAAAAAACAAAATAAATTTTTCCAAAATTAAATAGAAAACATGTAGTGAATCATGTGTAAAATGGATTCGAAACTGCTACAGCAGGATCAGTATCAATGCAAGAAAGTAAGATATGCAAATAAGAACCCAAGCTATGCATTATCGTATTCCAAAATAGAATATTTACAATTAGGAAGGATAAAATTAATTAATTATTAGGACCCCAACAGCTCAAATACATAACAGTTCTTAGCGATTCTTCAGTTTTTCTGATATTTCCATCTCTGATCTTGTTGGAAATTGCGGAAGATGAAGAAGAAGAGAGCTTCTTGGCTTGAGAATAAGATCTGAGATTGGTCTTGGCATGATTATTTATCAATTTCAGAGCATAATTCCATCTGCATAGACCTTGATCTTTTAATGCTTCAACTACTCCAATACTTGCTGCCACTGCCCATGCTCTGTTTGTTGTACTCATTCTTTTTTTGGGGGGTTGGACTTTAATTTCTTTCTTCTTCTTGTTGAAAATGGACTGTGATCATCTTGCTTATATAGAAAAATCTTGGTGATAAAAAATGTTTTAAGAAACTGACAAATAAGCAGGTGGTTTTCAAACTATAAAACTAGAGATTGCTAATGGTTTTTTGTTTGAAAATCTAAGTGGTATTCTATAGCCACTTGTTTTACTAATTTATCTTAGAGACAAAATAGGTGATGCTCTCTCTATGTTATAAATGGATGTTTATAAGATGCCAAGTGCGGGATACATTTTAAATTTATTCCACCATATGAAAATCATATCATTTTATTTATAAATAATAAAAAAACACGGTTACCTGATTGTAGGCTCAAAATCTCTGGGACATGGGACAACTGATCAAATTATCCATTGAACAATTTTGGTAAATTTAAAAGTAAAATTATTACTAACATCCAAATAACTGAAATCCTAAGGCAAATAGAGTTGTATAAGCATATGAACAGCTTATAAAGTGCTAATCAACAAACCTTTCTAGTCATTGGCCATAATAACAATTTGCCCAAGTTTTGAGGGCTGCAAATTTACTTGCATTCAACAATTTACTAATGTGTGGCTTATAAGCTAATTAAAGCATCAAATTCTTTTGTTTATCTAAACTGATCATTGTTGGTTAGTTAATTATATATCATGGCCGGTCTTGAGTAGGGTGCAAGTTGTGCGACCGTCCAGGCCCCTGGCTGGAAATGGTTCAAAAATATTTTTTATGTATAAATTTTTTATAGTTAATATTTAAAAGATAAAAATGAATATTAATTAGTGTTAGATGAATTAGTAAGTCACTTGTTAATGATGTGAGAGATCTTAAGATTGATTCTTAATTTCCTCAAAAAATAAAATTTGTTATTATTACTTTTTTTTACTCAAGATTAATTTCTAGATTTTTTAAAAAATTAAAAATTTTATTACCACTGTTTTTAGGGCTCACTTTTATTATTTATTAAATTAATTTACCTAAGGTCCTTAAATTGTGAGGACCGGGTATATGTGTATGTGTGTGTACACACACTTTAATCAAATTTTCAATCGAGTATTCCCTCCTTCACACTTCACATGAAGAAGATACCACTTACGCAAAATAGCATTGCTGAAATTTACTATGCGATAAGAGGTCATACTTTTAGGGTACACCTCAGCCTCAAGATCACACCGGACGGTTCGATCATCGAGTCGTATCCCTTTTTATCCAAAAGAGGACCCGCCTCGAATACTTCATGCATGGTGTATTCATTCATAAGAAGTTGCAACCGTCTTGATGACCGAGACGGTGTCCACCAAATTGGAAGAGGCAGTCAAAATGATAACTACTTGCTCCCTAAAATCAAGGAGCGGATAAGGATTGCATCCGGTCCTCCTTGATTTTAGGGATCATGATCCCATTTTGAAAAAGTCCAACCACCACGATTTGGGGATCTTGTAGAGTCTATAAATAGAGGAAGGCAGCCTCCATAACAGGTTAATCGCATTCTTAAAGCATATTTTCCTAATATTCTGTTCACATAAACCACTCTCTTTATTCACTGACTTTAACATTGGAGGCTCCCTCGGGGACAAAGCCCGGACCCTTGATCTTTATTTGTATTGCAGGAGAAAACTCTCATGATTGATCCGATATTTCTGAAGTTCCACAAGCGCTCAGGCTATATCTATTTTTGGGAACTTTCAGTGGTTCGGTGAGTGTGGACTAAACTTACTTTCCCTGGTGAGAATTTTAGTTCGCTACACATCTTCAAATAACTCGATAAGTATCCTGTTTCTCGCATATTACTTTTGTTATCAAAATTGTTCCATTTGTTATCAGTTTACTCGAACTAAACCTGATTGCAAAGACTACCATATTTTCTCTCTTGTAGTGCAGGAATACTATTGCGAAATGGTGGAAATCAACGGATGACCGTCATCCTTCCGACACCGGAGTCGTCCAAGCTAGCCTCGACGGACTCACGATGCCAGAGCACCAACCCCAACACCCCCGTGTGGTGTTGTTCCGCCCAGTGTTGTGAAACAGATGTTGCAGATCTTTAGAGAATACAACATTCCCCCCGAACAACAGCAGGTCATCAGAACCGACTTCGTGGAGTAGTATAATGTTGAGGCAGCCACCCTGTAGGGAATTCCAGACGAAGGTCCAAGTAGTCAAAACCTGGCTAGAGAATTGTTTCTACCTCACGAGCGTCGAATTGTAGCCTCGGTAGTCGAGGCACCTGTTGTAGCCCCCTTGATCGCGGCCTCACAGGTGACGATGGCCATTCCTCAACCAAGTGTCACCTCAAACCTCGACATGCAAGCTCAGATGCTGGCCACGTTCCAAGCTTTCAATACACCAGGCGGTAACCCTTACTACCCAACCGGAGCGCTAACGCCTCTAATGGGAATGCAGATGCCCTACACTATTAGAACCACTCCGCCAACATGGATAAACCTGTACGCCCAAGCACCTAGAGTTTTGCCACAACCACCCTCTGGATCAGAGCCGACCGACAACGCCAACAAAGGAGACAGTGACATAGAAATTGATCCTAAGCTGCGAGGGAGCCTGAAGAAGTTGCTTAAAGACTTGGCGGTGCCCTACTAGGAATCCCTGGTAGAATAAAGGCTTTCCCCCTTCACCAAGAAGATCCTAGGGGTCCAATTAAACCCTTATTTTATTGCCCTAGTCTTCGCAAAGCTATATTATGGCCGAGATGACCCTATGATGCAAGTAAGGCATTACATAAACAGGATGGAGATTATGTACGCTCCGGAAGCCTACATATGCCGATATTTTGAGTAAACATTAAACGGG
The DNA here is from genome assembly GCA_949673415.1 of Euphorbia schlechtendalii. NCBI lineage: Eukaryota > Viridiplantae > Streptophyta > Magnoliopsida > Malpighiales > Euphorbiaceae > Euphorbia > Euphorbia schlechtendalii. Next base: position 3,124 of record CATIWQ010624713.1, on the reverse strand, counting down.
TCGGTTGCTTATTGGTTTCACAAGTTGAAGCCCAACTCCATCAGCTCTTGGGACCAATTAGGCAAGGTCTTCTATAAGCACTTCCTCGGGTCAACCCTCACCTCGTATGTGAGCCGGCAACGTCATGAAGTCATTCAAGAGTTGGACGAGTAACTCAGATCTTATATACACCGATTCAATGAAGTCTGCATTAATACAGATGACCTCGACTTCAACACTGCCAAGGAAGCCCTCGTTAGGGGTACAAGAAATAACAGGCTGCGAATAGAGATCATCATAAGGCGATCCAGAGACACAATTCAAATGATAGCCATAGTGAAGAGCATGATCGAGGAGGACGAAATGAATAGGTGTAGAAAGGGTAAAGGAGAAGAAAGATACCACGATTGGAGAGACGAGCGACTGTCTAGAAAACCCTCTCACCCTTACAAAAGGGACGTCCCGCGAGCCAACAAACTAGCTTTGAATGCCCCACTTAGCCAAATCCTAGTAGCAATAAAGAAAACCAATGAGAAGAAGAAGAATTGTTAGAAATGATATATACCCTAGAGGCAATTAGGGTGATATGTCTTTATTAGCTATAATGTACAAACAGTTTCGAATTATTAATAATAATTAAAGGCATCTTTGTTACTTATTAGCGCTTTCTATTTATTGTATCTCGCTGGTATCATATATGTTTTACAATGTATATGCGTATTGATTAAACAAAGTCCGTGACTAATTCATAGCATAAAAGTGCAAGGACATCGTGGGAGCTATGTGGAGTGAGAATTGCACATACGTGTTACTATGAATAGTCTAAATATCCCTAGTCTTAGTTTCATTGAGACTAGACATCAATGGAGCGGATAGACTGGCATGTGTAGGCTTACTCATTGGATTAGTTCCAAGCAATCGATCTCCAAAGTTGAAGGTGGTACCTTGAGTTAGCACATGAATGTATTCGGGTAATACATTAGAGACCGCCATAAGACAAACACTCAGATATTAACTATATCCATGTATTGGTGTCATGTCTTATTGCAGTAGCAGTATGAGTATCCTCAGACCTGATATACCGGTTACCTTATGTAGGAGTTCCTGGGTCATACTTACTCATACCCTAGAGATCAGGATGATACGGGTGATTACGGGTATAGTGATGATCACATGTTGGTAAGCTAACTAGTCAAGATGGGATCCATCGCTCCTAATATAGTAATATAAAGGAGATGTACCTTAGGGCCACTTGTTGAGTAACACACTCATAAACCTCTAATTAGAGTATACGATTGATGGGATGGGTTTCTAATCGATCAAGATACAAAATGGTTGAGTGGTGTTCTTTATGAGTAACTATAATTCTAGGATAGCTATGGCTATTACATGGGCTGACACTTAATCCGAGCTCAATAAACTTGATGGTACTTAACTTGATGAAAGGAGTGTATTATACTGGTTAATACTACAGAACCGTCAAGTCACAGGCACATGATGTTCTAAGTATCAGGGGATCATACGCCTTTGCTAGAAAGCCCATTTGACCATCTAGAGCTATCGGGTTTCATAACGGTTTGGAACACTGAGCCTAAAGGTTCCCGGGTAGGAAGTCAAGTTTAGGTTAACCTCTAGCGGTTGTATACTTTGGGATCCTATGAGGTCACACAATTTGGGTTTTTATCAGACCATGTAAATAACCTATGAACTAGTCTGTACCGAAAATACATGTTGTGAAATCAATGAGAAAAATTATTAATTGGTTTACCCGAATTAATAATTCAAAGGAGTAATGAAAAGATAGGGGAAAATAGTCAAAGCAAGCAAGGGAATTTTCCCATTGCAAGTGGGCCTCGAAAAGAACAAGGGTTGTTCGAGGTGGGGCCAACGTAGCTGCCCCGCAGGCCTCTAGGGCGCGGTGTAAGCCCACGCGCTAGCGGGCTACAAGCGCTGCCTATGGTAACGCTTGCGCTTGCTGTAAGCCGCGGGCTTCCCTTATGAGGCACGCGAGTCAATCTGTGAGTCACCTTGACCTTCACGGTTGACCCACTATACATGGGATGGGATTTATCCCATCCCTTGTAGAGTTAGAAGGGGAGTCTAACACTCCCCCATTTTTCCCTATAAATAGGCATGCATGCCACTCATTATTAACACACACCAAAAAGCTTTGAGCTTGTTTTCTCTCTGATTTCTACTCTCCTCTTCTTTTGTTGTGCGAGATCCTCCATAATTTTCTCCAAACAAATTGAAGAGTTCTTTTAGAAAGCTCTAAGTTTAAGTGAGCTTTCGAGTTTGGTTTTTGGGTTGATTTGCAAGTGGTGTAGTGATAAGTGTATAATTACACTTATTATCATATTAATTTTATACACTAAACACTATAGTTTCAGTCATTTTTATACTTCATATAAAATATGTCACGTGGTATGTAGTTGTTTTTGGTGCAAATGAAGATACTAGGTAAATCTTGAGAGTAAAATGATCTAAAGTAGAATTCTATGTAAAAGGAGTGAAAAAGGTGCGAAAAGATGCATGGAACTTAAAGATTTGGCTTAGGATCGAAGCTGTCAAAGATCGGTAAAGTTACAAGGAGAATTCTGAAGAAAAACATATTTCATGGTCGTGACAACCACTCGTGGTCACGACTTAGTATTCTTCAGAAAAGAAAATTGCCAAACAAGTATTTACGGTCGGGACATGTATATCGCGGTCACGATTTGGATAGTTTTTTGGTCAAATCTTCTTAACTACCAACTGCTAGATAATAACGATCAACCGCCATCAACTACCAAATGAAAAGACACCTTTTGGAAGTCAAACAATCATGAAAAGGTGCCTATCTATTGTGGATAAGATTAGAGCTTCTCAACCAATCACAATGAAGTGATGCAATCTTTCACCAATGGACACAACTCTTCGTATGGATAGACGCAACCTTTCAAACTCTATAAATAGGGCTCCAAACTCACCAATTTCGTGGACAACAAGGAGAGTGTGTATTGAGTGCATGATATTGAGTGGTGTTGTGTGTAGATAGAGAGAAAAATTATTTAGTTTTTGCTACGTTCATAAGTGTTAGCGAGAAAATGTATAAGTGATTCGAATCCTTATTTCGATCACTAGATTTCTCTACATATTCGAGCGA
>CATIWQ010624705.1:0-44126 GCA_949673415.1 Euphorbia schlechtendalii | reverse complement strand
ACCAGTTAAATACCAATTTCCTACCACTTTCTTACTAGTTTTGACATTTTTTGTTCTTCATACCAGTTAGATACCAGATTCATACTGTTTTAATTTCAATACCAGTTTCCTACCACTTTCTTACTAGTTTTGATATTTTTTATTCTTCATACCAGTTAGAAACCAGTTATATACCAGATTCCTACTGTTTTAATTTCAATACCAGTTAGATACCAGTTTCCTACCACTTTCTAACTAGTTTTGACATTTTTTGTTATTTATACCAGTTAGATACCAGATTCTTACTGTTTTAATTTCAATACCAGTTTCCTACCATTTACATGCTAGTTTCCTACTGTTTTGATTCAATAGTTTTATCTTACATGTTTTAATCACTTTCTAAGGCATTTTAATTAATTTTTAAGATTATTTTGACATAAATTGTTCTTCATACCATTTTCCTACCACTTTCTTACTAGGTTTGACATTTTTTATTCTTCATACTAGTTTCCTACTACTTACCTACTAATTTCTTACTAGTTTTAGCATTTTTTATTCTTCATACCAGTTATATACCAGATTCCTAATATTTTTTATACAACACTTTTATAGAATTCTTTTTTACATGTTGTAATCACTTTCTAATGCATTTTCATTACTTTTAAAATTATAGTTGTTTGTTTATTGCTATGGAGATAAAATTTTGACATGTATTTGTGTTACCTACCATACTTTCATAATAAAATTGACACTTCTTGTTTATCCTACCAGTTACATACCACTTATATACCAGTTTCTTACCAGTTGAAAAAATATTTTCGAAAAAGTATATCATAATGGATGTCGTTTTGAAGATAAAAATGAAATGAACAAAAAACTCTAAAGCATCATGTCAAAAAAATGAGCAGTTTAAGAGATAATGACGAAATAAGATAAGAAAATTAAAAAACAAGCGTAGAAGGTAATGGATATGAACAAAGAAATTTTGGAGTGTATAGAAGGTAAATATGAAACTTAATTGGTCAAATAAGTTAAGACACAAAAGTTGAGCTGAAATTATTCGTAACTTTCAACCCATTTATATAACTCTCCCTTGAAACTTTCAAGATTATCCCCTGCGGCACGTTGCACCCAATTCTCTCCGAGCCTTTCAATCTCAATGACGTGGTAAGTTCCTAGTGGAAGGATTGTTGAGCAAGGAAATCATAACCCACACAAGATCCCGCCCTAATTTTCCATTCCGAGACCCTTCCTAGTCTGCTGTCTGAACCAGTATAATTTTCCATTGTAGAAGATCGCGGCACGCAGCCCTAAGTTTCCATTGCTCACCACACGCTTCTCTCTTTCTTAAATCATCAATCCAAACGGCCATGGACAGTTGTTGTTAGCTCTCTTATCGCTCCCCTGCCCATCCCTTTTCTCTCTTTCTGTGTGATTGTAACCTTATCATCATTCAATTCTGTTGCCTTTTTTATGTGAATTTCGTCATGTATATAGCAGGTTCTTCATCTGCTGCTGCGCTCGTCCGAGCGTCTAGGGCTAGGGTTTCCTCTTCTGTTCCTCGGACCTCCACTTTCTCGGCCTCTCCGCTGCCTAAATTTACTCCTCGTAGTCATTTGCATATTGCGAGGCAGAGCCGATCTCTTAGTTTTTCTGCTTCCCTTCGATCCATCCGTTCTTCTGTCCCTCGCTGGAGCCACGGTGTTGATTGGCGCTCTTCGGTTAGTCTTCGCTCACAGATCAGAGCTGTTGCTCCCGCGGTCGAACAATTCCAGCGAAAGATGGCTACTATGGGTATAGTGATATTCATTTCCTGTATTTCTGGAGTTGTTGTTTATGTTGCTGAGCTTGATTTGTTGGTCTATAGAATTCGAATATTAATATTGATATATGAGGGGGCTATTCATGGTTGTTTGACATGATTGTGGTGCATAGATTGCTGAGGCAACATTAGTAATATGAGAATCATAATCGTTTTTGTGTTTGGTCTTTGTGAGAACTGTAAAGTGCGATTCTTTTCAATTAATAGGTTGACTTTTAGCATCCCTTTGTATGTTAATGTTTGTCATAGATTTAATTGAGATTTTCTAATTGTTTATTGTTGTACTCGAATTTATGGATTTCTTTTGATTTTTTTTTTTTGGATCTTATGTCATATTAAATCATATATTTATTTATGAGACTGAATCAGATAAATAGAAATCCGCCTTTTTATCAAGTTATAATAAAGAACACCATGTTGTCTTTCCTGCAGTGATGACTATATATATCATTTCATGATCTTAGTGCAATCTCAGAATTGAACTAAACGCTTCCTCTTATTTAGAGTTATAGCATCTGATTGTACATGGTCTTTATCTGTTTGAATTTCAGCTTCTGAACATCCATTCAAAGATATTTTCACTACTCTCCCAAAGCCAGGTGGTGGTGAGTTTGGGAAGTTCTACAGTCTGCCTGCTCTAAATGATCCAAGGATTGGTGAGTTCTACAGTTTCCATAAAATGCAAATATTTTATAAGTGCATCCTTTCTGCTCTGCATTATATGTAAGGACTCCATCATGTTGTGAATAGGTTGGCCTGTTCAATGACATCCTGTCATTGTGATCTGGTTTTTGTTTTTCTACTGCTTTTTTTATCACCTGAAGGGGGTTGTTTGTTATGCTGTTAGTCGTTATAGACTTTAGTTACAAGGATGATTTCTGTATCTTGAGAAGCTTTAGTTATATAGCTAAATTGATTAAAATTAAATTGAAATTTTTAATTCTATATGTAGCACTGAATATGTTGTTTTTGGTGTATGTTCATGATCATAACAGATAAGCTGCCCTATTCAATCAGAATCCTTCTTGAATCTGCAATTAGAAATTGCGACAACTTCCAAGTCACAAAGGAAGACGTTGAGAAGATTATTGATTGGGAAAATTCATCTCCTAAACAAGTTGAAATTCCATTCAAACCTGCCCGTGTTCTATTGCAGGTACAATTTGAACAGGGTGATTCTTGATACAACTTACATTCGAAAAAAAGATTTTCCTGTTTTTTTTCTAATGCTCTTCTTACCAGGATTTTACTGGAGTTCCTGCCGTTGTTGACCTTGCTGCTATGCGTGATGCCATGAGCAAACTTGGTGGTGATTCCAACAAGATCAATCCCTTGGTAAATAAGATTTTTGTCTTGCAAAACAGCACAAACAAGTCTGATTTTTTATTCTCCTTTTCAAATGATTGGTGCCACAAACTTATATTAGAATAATATAGCTATTGTATCTTGATAGAAAATATATGCATTTTCATTCTAAAGCGTCCTGACAATTGTTTTGTCTTATAGAACCTTCTAACATGGACATAGGAATTTCTGTGCATCTTAAATATATTGCTCCATCACAGTGCATGATTATTGTACTCTGTGCCATTAGAGTGGTTATTTTGCACACTGTTTTTCTGGATGTGTAAATAACGGAATATGGCATGCAACTTCGTTCGTAATATGTTATCAGATTTAATTGATTATAGGGCAAATTGACTTTGCTTGCAGGTTCCTGTAGATCTAGTTATTGATCATTCAGTTCAAGTTGACGTCACAAGATCAGAAAATGCTGTTAAGGCAAATATGGAGCTTGAATTTAAGAGGAATAAGGAGAGATTTGCTTTTCTAAAATGGGGCTCCTCTGCCTTCCAGAATATGCTTGTGGTCCCTCCTGGTTCCGGTATTGTACATCAGGTATGTGATATCTGATATGGAACTGAAATCTGCAAAATGCATTGAATGCTTTAACATTTGATGTTCTTTTTTGTGTGTATTATGGCGAATGTCTCTGCATTGATTTTTACCCACTTTAAACAGTATGCTGGAAACGCATTTTTTATTACATTGAGTTTCCAAATACTCCCTCCCTCCCATGAATATATGCTACAATTCAGTGTTTTAGCGTCTCATAAAATTGGCACTATTCCTAGTTTAACTACATATATCCATTTATTTTCTATTATCACCCCTATTTATTATGGTAATATTGTTTGGAATTAGCAAATCTAGAATAAATAATATTCACTTTGCATTAAATCACTTCATTAAATGATGTAAATTAGGAAAGTATAAATTATATCTAATGTTTTCTTGTTTGGTTTGCCAACTCATTTTTTCTATATTCATGGGACAGAGGTAGTATTCTCTTATAGCCTTCATGGTCCTGAAATCATCGGCATGAGTCTTGACTTAACCTGGCAAAAATTTTAGGTGAATCTTGAATATCTTGGGAGAGTTGTTTTCAACACAGATGGCATTCTGTACCCTGATAGTGTGGTTGGAACTGATTCCCATACAACCATGATTGATGGGCTAGGAGTTGCTGGCTGGGGAGTTGGAGGTATTGAAGCAGAAGCTGCAATGCTTGGCCAGGTAAGTAATGCTTATATGAATCAGAAGTATCGAGATTGATTTGTCCTTTACTAAGACGAACTTGTTTAAACTTTATTGGCACTTTATGCATTGCATACGCCCGCGTGCACACACACACGGACATGCGTGTAGAGGTAAATTTTATTGTGTCTTGTATAATATTTAAGGGATCATAGTTCAGAGTGCAGAATCATATAGAAGCATATATGTCCCTATATGAATCAGAAGAATGAACATATTCATGCCACGCAATTGCACTATGAATACATCGTGGTCCTAGATTCAACATTTTATTAGTATATATCTGTCTGTTGTGCTTATGTATAAATTAGTACATGAAAATCATGTGTTTTTTCCCTGCTTTAGGTGTTTTAGTATGACCTTGTTGGATTTTTTCGTTTACAAAAGCAGAGACCTAATACCTTATTTATGTCACCCTCATCCTACATTTAAAAATCAGAAGCTGATCTTGTGATTCTTCATTGGGATATACTTGTTTGAATTTTGAAATGCTTTGGTTTTAATTACTAACGTTTTATTCATTCACAGCCAATGAGCATGGTCTTGCCTGGTGTGGTTGGATTCAAGTTATCTGGGAAGTTACGCAATGGTGTCACTGCCACTGATTTGGTTTTGACTGTGACTCAAATGCTGAGGAAGCATGGTGTTGTCGGGAAATTTGTTGAATTTTATGGTAATTCCAATAAATTGATCTTAAATGAATTACTGTGAACTTGTTGTGTTTGAGGTTTTCATGTTTGTTTTATCTTTGCAGGCGATGGTATGGGTGAGCTATCATTAGCTGACAGGGCCACTATAGCTAACATGTCACCTGAATATGGTGCAACCATGGGGTTCTTCCCTGTGGATCATGTTACTTTGAACTATCTGAAATTGACTGGTAGAAGTGATGAAACTGTGAGCATCTACTCTTTTATATAAAGTTTAGGTGGTGAGATGGAAGTGATGAAACTGACAACCTGTTTTGTTTTCCCTTAGGTGGCAAGGATAGAAGCATATCTTCGTGCTAATAACATGTTTGTAGACTATAATGAGGTAAGGGCTTCTTCTCTTCTTCTCCTGCTATCCTTCTAAGTATATTTTGAGGCTGGTGAATGTTGTCTCATCTGTGACCTGCCAATAATTTCAGCCTCAACAAGAAAGAGTGTACTCATCATATCTGCTATTGAACCTTTCTGATGTTGAACCCTGTATATCTGGGCCAAAGAGGTACCTCATATTTGCTTAAGCTTGTTCTTCTTTGTAGTGTTTGCTTCTTGAGTTAGCAATTTCTTCTCATATGGATTACTGTAAATGCAAGTGTAACCACTTCTCTTTGCAGACCTCATGATCGGGTTGCATTGAAAGAAATGAAGGCTGATTGGCATTCTTGTCTCGATAGCAAAGTTGGATTTAAGGTCTGGCTTGAGTATTTGGCCTCATTCATTTTGAATCAATGAATTTGAATCTTACATTTTACAAAATTGTGTTTGCGTGTGTATTTATGTAGACAAACACACGTCTTTTTAAGTGTTAATATATTTGTGATAAATACTATTAGTAACACATTATATGATTCTTTTAAAAAATTTCTAATTTTTGGATAAATAAAGTTCTCCATACTGATCAAATTCCATTCTAGCAAGCACAAATAGTTTGTTTGATTTCTGCCTTCAAATAAGTTGTGCTTCTTATATTTCCAAGTTGAAATGAATTTGGTTTGCTTAACAAGTTCTTGGTAATGTTACGATTTTCAAGTTGATCTCTTTTTGTACTCTGTTTTGGGTGAATTCAGTTATGCACCTTGTCTACTGATTTTACTTGGATTATGTGCATTGCTTATAAGTTTTTCTGATTATGCAGGGTTTTGCTGTACCTAAAGAAGCTCAGGACAAAGTAGCAAAGTTCTCATTTCATGGACAGCCTGCAGAGTTGAAGCATGGCAGTGTTGTGATTGCTGCAATCACAAGCTGCACAAATACATCAAATCCTAGTGTCATGCTTGGTGCTGGTCTTGTTGCAAAAAAGGCTTGTGAACTTGGTTTACAGGTTAGATGAATATGGATTATGTTAGTTTCTTTTATGCCCTTTATCTGAAATATAGGCCTCGACTAATCTTTTATTATCTGGTAAATGATTTTCACCAGGTCAAGCCATGGATAAAGACAAGTCTTGCTCCTGGTTCCGGGGTTGTTACAAAATATTTACTTCAGAGGTATTTCATATGTTTTTATTGTGTATGCATATGTATACAAGTATGCATACGAGTTACCTCAATTGATACCTCAACAAATGATTACAAAATACTTAGGAGTTAGTTTTATATTGTAATATTGGTCATCAAGCCTCTCATCCTTTTTTAATTATAGTTCACTTTAGTCCCCAAAACCTTGAAAATTGCATAGGTACTTAGATTAACTACTTGTATAGTGTTGGGCTGTAAGGCATTCTGAAAAAATCTCACTGTTTCACATATTATTCCGATTACCTGCCTCTGATATAGGTCCTTGTGTTTCGTGTCAAATTTTAACTAATTGTTGTGTAATGCAGTGGACTACAAAAGTACTTGAATCAACAGGGCTTCCATATCGTTGGATATGGCTGCACAACATGCATTGGGAATTCTGGAGATTTAGATGAGTCAGTTGCTTCTGCAATTTCAGAGAATGGTGACTAATTCTGTGATTGTTTTTGTATCTCCTTATTTCCTGCCTTGTCATTTCACTCTCAATCTATCTAAGAATGTCTAACTGCACAACTCAAATATCTTTTAACTAAAATGAGTTGACATTTTACTTTGGTTAATGTATTTTTTTCACTTATTTCTCAGACATTATTGCGTCAGCTGTGCTTTCTGGTAATCGTAATTTTGAAGGACGAGTTCATGCCTTGACAAGAGCTAACTACCTTGCTTCACCTCCTCTGGTGGTTGCCTATGCTCTTGCTGGAACGGTATGCTACTATTCCACTTCCTTTGGTCCTTGCTGTTTTTTCATGTAAAGCTGCAAATGCTATTTCAGAGACCATCTAAGTTTCCTGCTAAGATTGGAAATCCTGTATTTTACACATCTCTTCAATTGAGTCCTTGGATTTCATATTTGACAAGTTTCTGCCCTTTGGTATCTTAGCCTAATTTTGAATTGCATCCTTTTCTAGAGTAACATGCATCGTAGTTTCCATGTAGGAAGCACTATTGGCCCATGCTTCACTGAAGGCCCTACAGTGTTAGTAATGATATACTGAGTTGTTGCATAAACAATCTAATATTGATTTACTTTATAGGTTGACATTGACTTTGACAAGGAGCCTATTGGAAAAGGGAAGGATGGTAAGGATATTTACTTTAGGGATATCTGGCCGATTACAGAAGAAATTGCTGAGGTATAACAGTGTCACGGCATCTTTCCCAGTCCTTATGTTATATCTTCAGTTTGAATTATTACTGACATGGGATGTAATTCTGTGCAGGCTGTTCAATCTAGTGTATTGCCTGAAATGTTCAGAAGCACTTATGAAGCTATCACGAAGGGAAATCCAATGTGGAATGAGCTAAAAGTACCAGCTAAAACTTCGTATTCGTGGGACCCTAACTCTACCTACATTCATGATCCCCCATACTTTAAGAACATGACCCTGAGCCCTCCTGGAGCGCATGGAGTGAAGGATGCCTACTGCTTACTAAACTTTGGGGATAGTATCACAACAGATCACATCTCTCCTGCTGGAAGCATCCACAAGGACAGTCCTGCTGCCAAGTTCCTCCTTGAACGAGGAGTGGATCGCAGGGACTTTAACTCTTATGGAAGTAGACGTGGAAATGATGAAGTGATGGCTAGGGGTACCTTTGCTAATATTCGCATTGTTAACAAACTTTTGAATGGTGAAGTGGGACCAAAGACTGTACACATTCCTACTGGAGAGAAACTTTATGTATTTGATGCAGCAACAGTAAGTCACTCGTATTTGATCTTCATGTACATTCCCATTCCTTATTTCTTTTGCATATCTTCGCTGCTCAATATTAGCATGGTCAATTTTAGTTATTTATGAGGTTAGTTAATGACTTATTAATGGTTACTTTCTGGACACTTATTTTCAAAAAATTAATGTTTGAATTGAGAAGAAAACTTTTGAAAACTCCATTTGGTACGATCTGCAATGTAAGATAGTAAAAATTATGTTAGTAGCATACCACGCTCTATAACCAAACTGGTTTATAGATGCACTATGTCTTCTGGTGCAAATTCGTGAGACCTCAGAGTCCTGCAGATGGACCCTTTCTGATAAGGTGCTTTGTCAGTTGTCATTACAAGTGGGATTCCCACTTGCATTAAATTTAGTTCATTTCTTTATTCTAATGGTGGATATAGGAAAGCGATGGCTTGGGCATGAAATAGTACTGTTTACTTTTAATCTTTATTTTGTCATTATTTCGTGTTTTTGGTTTCGTCTAACATGTATTGGTTCAGATTTCTGCATATTGATGGCATTGCATATGAAATTAGATTACCTATCTGGACATAATGAACTTGAAGTTGTCATCAGTGATCAGTGCCTTTGCTAAATAGATTTCTTACTGCGCATCACTATTGCCAATGAGAATCTGACATTCTCAAATAGCACCTTTATGTCTTATATGCAAGACATAATAATTGGTGTTTGTATTTACTGACTAGGGATTACTTGAATGTTTTAGAAATACAAGAATGATGGACATGACACGATCATTTTGGCTGGAGCTGAATATGGAAGTGGAAGCTCCAGGGATTGGGCTGCCAAGGGTCCTATGTTGCTGGTAAGCAATTGATCGGTTCTAAAACAAAATTCTCTCATAATTAATTCATCAAATCAATAATTTTTGGTTACTTGGTTTGGACTACTTTTCTGATTAGCTCGATTTTTTTACAGGGAGTTAAAGCTGTGATTGCTAAGAGTTTTGAAAGAATCCATCGCAGTAATTTGGTGGGAATGGGAATTATACCACTTTGTTTCAAGCTGGGTCAGGATGCAGACACACTAGGTTTGACTGGACATGAGCGGTATAGCATTGACCTCCCAAGCAACATCAGTGACATCAAACCTGGACAAGACGTGACTGTCACAACTGATAATGGAAAATCCTTCACTTGCACAGCTCGCTTTGACACTGAGGTATTCTACTATTTCTCATCCTTGTGTTTACCAGGCTTGAGTTTCAATCAAAACCTGGGTGGCATGTTGCTAGGTTTTGATATAATTTCTTCCCGATACTTGGCCAATATGGCCATTATTAGCTCAAACTAATTAAAATATTATTAGCTCAAACTAATTAAAATGAAAGCACGCACGTGAATGAGCATGTATCAAGATATAAGAAAGATTTAACCTTGTGCTTACTAAGGCTAAAAGTACAATTTTAAAACAGCCCAAAGGCTCATATTTATGTACTTTAATGCGAAATGCAGGTGGAATTGGCTTATTTTGACCATGGAGGCATTCTCCCATATGTCATCCGCAATCTAATGAAATTGTGAAGCAGTTGATTATTGGGCAGTGGCATTTTTTTCATGCAATAGGATCTTTCAATTGTAAAATGGGGAAAGGAATAAGATTTTGAATAATCGGAAAAGAAGAATTTCCCTTTCATTGACGGGCAATTTTTTCAGAGCACGTTGAAACTGAAAATTCAATTAAGCTTTACCGGGATACGATTCTGTTCGGTTCACTGTGAATCCATGATTATGGATATCTAATTTTGTTAATGGTCATTTTTAGTTATTTCTTTTATTATTTATTTATTGAATGCAAAAGTAATGACGCCTACCAATTACTTTCTGGTGTGGAATGATCGGAAATTATAAAAGGAACCGGATGTTTGAACAACCTTCTCCCCCGTGTAAGACATGTGTTGGTACACTTGTCTTACATGGGGAGGAGAGTACATATCCTACTCTATATTTTTTGAAAAAATTATACAAAGTTGTGTGCTTAATACTCGTCTTTTACATGCCGTACAAGTTTCCTGAAATGAATTAAAATAGTCGAAAGTAATAGTATTTTATAGCATTCTAGGTACTTGTTCGGTTTTTTTTTTTTTTTTTTGTAGAACTTCCCAATTTTCCGTGGGGTCATATCGACAAGTGCCTGTGAGTGGAGACAAGTATATGCTAACTGCCAAAAATTTCTTTTCAAATAGTGAAGTGTCAAGTATTTTTTTGGCAGCTGTCTAAAACGCTTTTTCTTTGATTCAACGCCTAAGGTATATTATACAAACTAACAGTAGGGCTGAGTTTGCCAATTTCTTCAATGATGTCCTCAAGTTCGGGGTAGATTGACTTGCAAGACAAAGATGGTGAAAGGAATTAGCCAGACTATCGACATAACTACTTCAATGTTTAAAGTCAATGATTGGTTACATATAAGCATAAATTTGAGTTCATTAAGGGCACACAGGTGTGCTTATGATTAATCATAAATTCGTCGTTAAAGCAATATTTCTATGGGATGCAATCATACGGGAAAAAATAATTAGTGCATCCATCTTCATCTGGTTCTCTATCTTGCTAAGAACAGATTAAGATCTAGTTGGATTGGTCAATTCGAACTACTGTACTGTTAGTTTGGGTACCAGTGTCTTAAGCTAAAAATTTGTAAAATTATATTTTAATTAGAAATTCTTCTAATTTTCAATTTATTTCATTCTTATTTAAAATATGGGATGCACTACTCATCATTCAATAACCATCCAAATCTATGATCTATGGTAAAAAGCGAGTTAATTATGTATTGGTAATTTTATGTAGATTTTTGAATTTTTTAGAATTATTCTCGGAATGAACCAAATTGGTCATATATATGATAGACGCAAGGCAGAAAAGTATAACCCCTATTATATTTAATAAGGACATGGAAAATAATTTAAACAATACAATAAAAATAAACTAACATTATAGTAAAAGATTAAGTACACAATATTAATTTTATTTGATTGTTCTAAAATAATTTCCGGGAAAATATTTTCTCAATTTTTCGATGTTCATTTTAATTGTAAAATAGAGAAAAACATTAGATTAGTCAACTGAAAATTCCTCTGTAAAAAAGGGAAAATATTTTCTCCAACTTAAAAGGCTTTAAGCAAGCAACTTTCTTCCACTCTTTTTTTTAATGAAAATGTGCACCTTTTTTAATACAATACTCTGTCAATTTTTTATGATTTTATTTTTAACTCTTTATTTGGCTTTTATTGTTAATTAACTGTAGTTTATTATTTTATTCACTTGGTAAATTTAATGCATGAAATTTAATTTATGGTTACAAGGTCAAACATATTTTCAATAATTATTTTTAAGAAGTTAGAAATGCATGAATTATGATGAGTTTGATTTATCTCATATTTTCGATTATTTAATTGAAAATGAATTGATTGCGACAACTTTGTTTGATTTTCCTAACTCATAAAAAATTATCGGTTGATATTTAAGTATAAAAATGTGCTCTATACTATATATAAATTTATGGATGGAAAATATTTTACAACTTTGCAACCAAACATTAGAAATTATTTTCCTGTATTGTAACCAAACGTAGAAAAATATTTTATTTTCCTGCGGAATGTTTTCCTACAAACAAACGTAGCATAATGTATTAACATGGTTTACCTAAGTATTGTAAAAGTTCGGAGCGTGTTTAAAAGTTATTCTAAAAAATTCAATTCATTTTAAATAAAATAAAAAAAATAAATAGAAAGATTGAATTGAATTTTTTTCAAAAATTTAAATCTGCATATCGTTTATTCACTGAATCGAAGAACGGTTTGCACTGCGAGTCTACTAAACCGCAGATGCATAATCATTAACAAATCCATATTCGCGCTAATATTCCACGCGCTTATTCTTAATAGGAAAGTTTACCCTTTTCACGTATTCTGCAGTGAGTGCTCAACTCTGCGCGTACTCTAGTTTCCTCTGGCGCTGCCGTTCTCGTTCCCGCCAAAACTATATGAGAGAATGTGGACGTGAATTTCGATTTCATTTCGCTTGAATATAATTGGTTAGTTTTAAAACCGCACTATAGGCACTACCATCAACAGTCTCCGATCCGCTTATAAATACCTTTCTCCCTTACCATTTAATTTCTGCTATTCTACTTTTTACTGTAAATCTCTCTGGCATTTTCAACCATGGGACACAAAACTGCTGTGATCGCTCACAAAAGGCCTAACACAGAGTAATCTCTATATCCTTTTTCTATCTCGGTTTCTTCTTTGATAATTTCTAGTTTCTTCTGGTTTATTTGTGTGTTGAACACATTTTGGAAGACTTGCTGCGTGCATTCTGCTTTCGATTTAATTTCGCGTCGTTCTTTTTCTTTCTTGCTGCGGAATTCGATCTTGTTCTGCTATAATTGCTTCATTTTTTTTTTTTCGCTTTCTGGCTCTCCGATTGTGGATGTACATGCATTTGCTTAATTTTCTCAACTACTTTGAATTGAGGTTATTTTGGTGCGTAGAAAGGTTTTTCACTTACTCTTCTTCAAATAGCGTCAATCCGCTTCACCGGCACTTCAATTTTGAAATGTTTTCATCTATTCTGTTCCACGCTGCTTGCACTTTTTTCGATCTGTACTTTTTAAGTTTTTCAAAACTGTACAGATCAACTGATTGTTCTTTCCTCACTCTTTTTTGGATCCGATTAGAGAAATAATGGCTCTACATTTTAAAAAATTTGCATGTAGTAAGTGATTTACGAGGTTGATGCTAGACGTTTTCTTTAACTGCGTGTATTTGCGTATTTAAGGATGCTGAAGACGCGCAAACCGACGGAGGAAAAGAAGGAAAAGGTGAGTAAGAAGAATTCTACCACAAAGGACCCCGAAGCTCCAAAGCGTCCTCCCAGTGCATTTTTTGTCTTCATGTGAGTATTCAATCCATGTTTTCAGCGCCTGAAGTGTCGATGATTTTTCTAATAATGTTTCCGGTTATATTACAGGGAGGAGTTTAGAAAATCTTTCAAGGAGAATTTTCCTGACAACAAATCTGTTTCTGTGGTGAGCTGTTCTTAATAATTATTGATTGCTCACATACATACCTCAAATCATGCTTTGTGTTTTCATTGTGTAGATATTAGAATTTGAAATTTTATCAAGCGATGCAGTTTATAATTAAATCGTTTTAAGTTCTGTTTGTTGTTTTGCGGCTAATATACTCGAATTACCTTTAAATTTGACTTGTGGAATGTGCAGGTTGGTAAAGCCGGTGGTGAGAAATGGAAATCCATGTCTGCTTCTGTAAGACCTAGTCATTTTCATTGTCGTATTAAGTCAATTTAATTTGTTTTAAATTACTCTGTTCTATTGCATACAAATTCAGATCTGTAGCTGCGAATGGATTGTTAATAGTAATAACAGATTTTGGTTTATTATAGAGCTTAAACTGTATAGGTGAGTGGTGACGTTTTGTTTCACAAATGTAGGAGAAAGCTCCTTATGTGGAGAAGGCTGGAAAGAGGAAGACAGAGTACGAGAAGGCTCGAAATGCATATGAGAAGAAAAAACTCGTATGCCCTTTCTTTTCATTTAATCTTTAATTCTCATTCGGAAATGTGCTAATTGCGATCGATCGAGCTTTTGACTGCTCAGAAATTATGTTTTGTAATCGCTTGCCTTTCTTTTCCTGATTTTCATTTATCTCTCAGAATAATGAAGACAGTGGAAAACCAGAAGAATCTGGGAAATCCTCCTCTGAGATCCATGATGAGAATGAGCAAGAAGCCAGCTCGTAGGTACCAATAAAAAGCTCTTTTTCAATGAAGGCTATACATTTATTTATGTTGTTTCAGTCTAAACAGCAGTCTGTAATTACAAATTCCATTCATTACTTGCTTGTTTGGCTGATATTCTTTATCCGTTCATTCAATTTACGCAGATAAATGAGGCTGAGAAGCTGCTTTTTCTAAAGAGGTGGCTTGTTGAAGAAGTGGCCTCATTCCTATCATATCGTTTAATTAGTATTTCAGAACTATCCATATTACTCGTCTTTTATTATCACTGTAAAGATGGCTTTGAAACCTATGATGCTTTTTTGTGGTGACTTATCCACATTTTAGCTTAACGTACTGTATTTTTTTTTTTTTTGCTTTTAGGAAATTTGGCAATTGAAGTGTAATTGCGAGAAGTATTCAGAATGCCTGTGTTTTCATTTTCCCGTTTTCATTATGACTGCATGAGTTTACAAAATGATATAGGAATAGGATTTAGTTCGTATGCTTATCATGGCTGTTTAAAAATTGTTTACCGCCTAGGTGAAGTTTATTGAGTGTTATTGCAGCAAAATACTTTAAAGCTCACCGTATGTTTGCTAACTCTGTTTTGCATTATCAATAATTGAATCTAGGCAGTGTTAAGCTATGCTCTCAACCATCCTTGTTATTAAGTGAAATGCAAGCTGCAAAACGAATAAAACAAAGGTAATAAAGAAAGAGGAGGATGTGGGGTTGGCGCCTTTGGCGTTGTGGCGTGCTACCGTGTCCCATCTAAGCAATTAAATAACATTTTCTTTATTTCTTTTTCTTTTCATTTTTCTTTTGTTAATTTTATTTTATTTATTTATTTGATCATTGTTTTATTTTGTAATTGTTTTGTATTAATAAAAAAAAGGTGTTATTTTGTGTTATGTAATTATTAATTTATTTAATAATTTTGTAAATATGGTATTGTAAATTTAATTTTGTAATTGTGATTATTATAATTTTAGACCTGTTACTTAGATAGAATATTTTGTAATGTTAAGTATCATGGAATAATAACAAATATTATTTATTGTATTGACAAGAATTTTATTTAATTTATATTATGATTCATTAAATAATATAACTAAAAATAAACACAGACTATATATAATAAACATTAGCATTACATTAATTAGGCTTAACATTAAAACATAAAAAATAACATTACATTAAATTAGACATATGTGTTAGTGTTTTTGTTGTAACTTTATTTTTATAATTATGTTTAGTGTGAAATTGTTGTATTTTTATATATTGCAATGATATATATTTATGTTAGTTTGTTGTGTTGTTTAATATCTATTATTTTATAATATTATTTTTTATTTTTATTAAATTAATAATTTTTTTAATTTTATAATATTGTAAAATGGTTTATAGAAATAAATATGAAAATATTTATATTTTAATTTGTAAGTGGTATGTTAATTTATACATATGTATGTATGTATAATGGAATTTAATAATAATAAAAGTTAAGTAGAAAGTAATAAAATAATAATTTAATGTGTACACTGTAACAATATCAAATTATGGAGAAAAATGAGATTTGATGTGAAAAAATAGAGTAAAGGTTGGAGATGACGCAAAGAGATTAAACATTTTTTGTAACCCATTCAACAAACAACTATTTTAAGCTGACATGAGTTGCTTGTCAAGTTTAACGAGTAAATCAATTACATTGTACATTGCTGATTCAGTATGTTGCAAAACAAAAATGACAAACAAAAACGAATCGAAGCATCAACTACTACTTCTTCTTCCCTGCTTTTCCTTCCTTTAATCTGATAACTTCATTGGCATACCTCACACCTTTGCCCTTGTATGGTTCAGGTGGCCTCCATTTCCTAACAGTAGCTGCAAATTGGCCAATCGAGCATTTGTCATATCCGCTAATAATAATCCTGGTATTCTCTTCGACCTTCACCTTAAGGTCGTCAGGTATTGTCATTCTAACTGGATGGGAAAATCCCAGACTTAATACCAAGTCTTTTCCTTCCACCGTTCCACGATAACCAACACCAACTAATTGAAGTCTTTTCTCAAACCCTTTCGACACTCCCACCACCATGTTGTCTGTAAGTGTCCTGTATGCATCAATATGAATACCCTGATTAATACAAACTACACTAATACAAAATTTTGCCTTTTTACTTCACCAATATAGACAGATAGCTTTAAAATTCATATAAACTTAAAAACATAATCCAGAAAAAAAATTACTTGCTACACGATGTTTTCTAGAAGTTTAATAATTCATGCTAGTAACACCATTCTCATTGCAGAGAAGAGTAACAATAATCCTTCAACTTTCCGTGTCCATGCCTCATTTTCATTCTAATAGCTTTACAATAGCAAAGCTTTCTAATTCGAAGATGTGAATTGAAAAATTATGTTTAAAATAGAAAAAATATACCACTCTGTTAGATTCTCAGAGGTATAACTGGATTGAACCAATTCAAAGGTATCTTGTATGATCCATAAACGTTCCCTTTCTCAACAATGGTAACAAATGACATATGGGGATCAGATTTGCACTAAATGAAAAATGATATATATAAGAACATGAAGATAATAAATGAGGAATAATCAGGGCAAGAAAATGCAAACGTTCACCTGAAAAGTCCATGCATTTGGTTTGCTCTTTTAGTTTCTAATGCTTTTTTTACTAAAATGACGCCATTCTCATCTCTCTCAAGTTTGACTTCTCTTGGATAGCTTCTCGAAAGCTCCCCCAAAGGGCCCTTCACTTTCAAGTCTTGACCGTTCAATGTAATTGTGACATTAGATGGCACTGCAATTGGTTGCTTACCTATTCGCGACTCTTTACATTCTATGGCCTTCCTCAGGAAACCAACTTGAGTAACTGGAACAATAGGTGCACATAATCCATTTCTCTCACCCCAAAATATCGATCTCATATTGCTGAAGGATAAAACGAAAGAATGTTGTTAAAAAATTGGGAATTTCAATTGTCATCAATGTATATAAAAGCTTCACAAGGTGAAGAAGTAAGACAATAGTCCTAGAAAATTTGAGATAATGGATGCATAACAATTAACAAATATAACCCATTTGTTGAAATCTAAAGATTTACTTGTACAAACCAATCACTTCACAATGTGTAGCTGATTAAGGGTGAGTTTGGGGTTGTTGTCCCCTACTTTCCGTCAACTTTCCTAAAATGTATGTGATACCATGCTTTTTGGGAAATTAATGATTTGCTGTTGCAGACAACAGCCCCATAACACGCCCTAGAAAGAAAGACATTACTGTAAAATATTTTGGGGAAAGTAAAGTAGCGTTGGACCAAATAAGAACAACATCTGGATCTTAATAGTCTTTCGTTTATCAATCATAAAATGGGAAAGTTAAATAATGTTGACAGATTACAGAAACAGCTTAGAATGGGAAGTGCAAGCAGCTGAAGATGCTTACTGTATCAGAACTCCAAAAGTCCAGCAAATTCATTAGGTGGTTACTCCTTATACTATTTCTATACCAGGATTGCTAATTATTCTATATATTTGTCATAAAAAGAGAAAAAAACAAATTATAACCAAATAAGCTTCAAAGCCGACAAACTACATTATAGAGTATAGGGTGGGATTTGCTTCACATTTGAGAAAATTCAATATTGTGCATTTAGGTTTAAACATTTGAGTCAAATTTCAAAGGAAAAGAGTCTTTATTGTATGAAATTCATAAAAGAAACATGCAAGAAGTAAATGGAACAAACCTATTGAGTATAAGCATTAGAAAAAGAGAGAAATTTAGAGTTTGAATGGGTATATGCAAATACAGTAGCTAGATGATTGATTTGGGTAAATTAATATGCAAAGCAGAAAACCATTAAGTAAGAGACAAAATGAAAACAGAAAATTAAGGAACATGAAATGAACCTGGTTTGAAAAGAAGAATTGAATAAAGAAGCCATTGTTAGCACAGCTCAAACAGAGTTGCTAGTTTCTGATAAGAAAGGAGGAAAGGGGAGGATAAATCCACAAACCCAGCATTATTCGATAAGTGACCAAACTACCCCTCGCTCAATTTCAAATCATGTAAAATATTTTTACTTTTTTTTCGATAAATAATATATGATTTACTAACCTTATCAATATAAATATTATTATGAGGATTGCAGAATTAAAATATACATTGTCCTCGAAATCATAATGATTTTCAAATATGGTATTTATAAATAGCATATCTTATCTTTCAGGTACATTGTACATGAAATTAGAATTTTATGTCATTTTGGTGTGAAATTTAAATTTTCTAATAAATTTAAATTATAAAATTATATATTAAAATTTAAATTCTTAATTAATCAATTGTAATTTTCAGATAGATCTAAATAAAAGAAATGAAATGTTAATGATATCAACACTTACAGACTCTATCAATATTTATGAAGTATAAGGATTAACTAGTGTACTGTTTAAAACTTTAAGGACTAATAAATTGTTTAAACTTTTGTTGTTCGTTATCAAAACTCAAAATGTTTAATGTGATAATGTGATTTTCCGTAAGATTACTTTGTCTTTTTTACAAATGTAACCATAAAACACCTGTAAATAGTATAAGAAATTATATTTAACCTTATTTATAACAAATTACAAGAAAATTGCATGTTAGTAGTTTTGGATTGTTGGAATTTATACTTAAGTTCCATTTAGTCGCTTTAATATTCACATTCCATGTTTATTAGTACAACAGTTTGACAGATTGATGGACAAAAGGAATTTTTGCTTTTGAAGCTTCAGAATTTATGCTTATTCCTTTTCAATCTTATTCTATTAATTCTGATCACTTTTCTAATATCATTTTAAATCACATATCGCTATGTACTATTTTACTTTATATAAATCATTCAATTTATAAGCTAAGCTAAATTTACTATATGACATATAAAGGCAATTTTACAAGAACAACTTTTCATAAAATTGAACTCTTTTTTTTTCTTAAATTTTTTTTTTTTGAAAAATCACCGGAGAGACATTGTGTCCCTCCAGAAGCTAAAAGATTGGGGCAGGAGAAAATTTCGGGACGAAATCCCCAACTAGGTTAATTTCCCCGCTTGCCTACAAAACTCTCTCTCCTCAAATTCTTTTTTCTTATATAAATGCAGAAAATGATATAGTTTGGTTGAAAGCCTATATGAAGGGATCTTTACTCTTATGGATGCACTTATTGCACTAAGTCCATTGGTTAATTGACTTATTGAAATAAATTATTGGAAGAACTATATTTCACTCGTATATAATATAATATCAAGATGGAAAAAATGAAATTAAATATAAAAGTGATAGTGACAGAGTAAAGGTGGAATGCAATTACACATGAGAAGACTCACATACACAAATCGAGCCCATGTTATTGCAACCTTGAAACGAGTTCAAAAATCAAAACTCAACAAGCTTTTCGATCTTTATTATTTTCAAACATAATTCAAGTACTATAAATCCTTATCTCCGTTGAAAGAAAACAATGGCAAAATAAAAATACATAAAAAAATAAAAATATATTTTCCATCCCAGTTTTCCCTCTCAAATGTGGGAGTGTCAAACTAATTAAGATGTTCATCATATGGAGTTTCCTGGTCCAACTTTTAATCAAATAACAAGCATAATCAATAGAATATGTGCAAAATTATACTATAATATAAATATAAAACAAGTTAAAGAAACTTGAACATCGAAAAGTCGAGTTGTGCTAGGCACTGTCTTTAAAGGATACTTGGTAATTCCTCCCAGGATTAAACAACTTCTTCACTCTGGATTTGAAAATAGTAACAGAATCAGAAATGCAATAGATATCTAAAAAGCTTATAAGAAAAAGTAGTGAAAAAATGTTCATAAATTCAAAACAGAAAATCACGAAAAAAATGGTAATTAGCTTCTCTTTATTTATTTATATATATATATATATATATATATATATATATATATATATTGAATTGAAAAATTGTCATGGTAATATGCTAACTTTCTCACCTTTTTCCTTGAAGTAAAAGCCGTTTAAGCCATTAAAAATATATTCATTTTCATCAATCGTAAAACGTATAAATGATTCATAATGAAAAAAAAGTTATTTTCAAAACCGTTTTTAATCTTGTAATTAAAACTCAATAAGACATATTTATTAAAAAAAATATGTAACATAAATCATAAAGTCATAATAACTACTAAATATGATACTTTTAAAAATATGATCAACTAATATTGAAAATATCAAAAATATTTCTTTTGAAATTATGGAATATCCAACAATCTCAACTATTGTTTTCATTTCCTTTTTCTCGATCATTACTATCCCGCCAAATGATTACGGAGAAATCAAAATCTGTTGTTCTAGGTCACATGGTTCAGTTTAAATATTAAGTCAGTATTGTATTTAAGTTTTAGTTGGTTTGGCCAAAAAAAAAAATTAGTTGGCTAAGAGCATCACTAGTTTTTATTTCAAGCAGTGTTTTAAAAAACACTAGGCGCTAATCGGACGGTAGAAGATGAATCGGGACCTAGGCGGAGATTAATCGGAATCTAGGCGGACTTAAGCGCCATTCAGTAAACTTTAGACGCTAAACGTAGCCAGGCGACGACCCTCAAAATAGTGTCTGGGCGGGAATTTTTAAAACAGTGATTTCAAGTAGCATTAGACCGTAAATGGATGTATATTTTTTTTTTCAAATAGCAGTTAAATTGAATAAAAAATATATAGATAACTGAAATAAACTGTTGTATAATTGTTGGTTTCAAACAACTATAGAATAAGGAGTAGAATAATACTATAAGTAACAAGAGCGGCAAGTGGGGAATTAGTAACAGCAAATGAGACTTTTCTTAGCTCTTTCTTTTCTCTCTATTTTCAGGCTTGTCATTTTCTACTTCTTCATCTTCATTTTCCTCCATAACTATTCTGATTCGTTTCTGTCTCCCTCATAAATGTCAATTCACTCTTTTGCTTCACATCCTTTCCCCAAGCTTCAATTATTTTCTCACAATTACTATTGCCCATTCTCATTCCTCAATTACCCTTTCTGCCTTCACTCTGCCTGTTTCCTCGTTTTTTCTTAATTTCCAGCAAATTTGCTTGGCTTTCCTATGGCCTGAGCCAGATGTTAGTACTAACTCAATTCCTCTTCCTTTTTCTACAATAATTTTTGTTTCTTCTCCAGTATGTTAATTTTCACCTAAGTTCTATTTCTTAGAAAAAAAAGTATCTAAGATAATGGAAAACCTAATTGTGTTTATTTTTATTTGGGTAATTTTTTTGGGGTTTGTTTGTTGCCAAAGGCCAAAATTTGTGAATATAGGAGCAGTTTTAACTTATGATTCTGTGATTGGTAGAGCTGCTAGGCCAGCAATTTATGCTGCTGTTTCTGATGTTAATAAGGATACTACAATTCTTAATGGGACTCAGCTGAACATTTTTATGGAGGATGCAAAGTGCAGCGTCTTCATGGGTTCTATTGAAGGTACCCTTCAGCTCTCCACTTTTTCTGTTTCTTATTTAATCACATGATTAGGGTTTGTAATTGTTTTTTTGAGGGATTTGATTAGGTTTTAATGTATCTGTTTCTGATTTTGTAATTATATTCTTTCATATGTTGAACTGAGTTAATTAGTGTTGGTTATTTTGCATATATGATTTGAATTTGCTGCATTCTGACAATTTGAACAGCGTTTCAAGTACTTGAGAAAGATGTAGTGGCTATAATTGGGCCACAATCCTCTGGAATAGCTCATATGCTTTCTCAAATTGCAAATGGCTTGAAAGTTCCACTAATTTCATATGCTGCTACTGATCCAACTCTCTCTGCTCTCCAATTCCCCTTTTTCTTTCGAACCACTCAATCTGATGCTCATCAGATGGCTGCTATGGCCAGTTTAGTTAGTTTTTATGGTTGGAAACAAGTCATTGCTATCTATGTGGATGATGATTGGGGCAGAAACGGTATAGCTTCTTTAAACGACGAACTCGACAAGAACATGGCGAAAATGTACAAATTTCCCCTTAATGTCAACTTCACTGATTCCGAGCTAACTAATTTGCTCAAAAGTTCCAAAGTTCTCGGTCCTCGTGTTTATGTCATTCATACTAATCCCGACCCTGGATTGAAAATCTTCACCTTTGCTGAAAAACTCGGAATGATGACGAGTAATTTCGTGTGGCTAGCAACCGATTGGCTTTCTGTTACAATTGATTCATTCTCTCATACCAACCAAACTTCATTAAGTGTTCTCCAAGGAGTTGTTTCGCTTCGTCAGCACATTCCAGAGTCGAGGCAGAAGAGTAATTTTGTGTCTAAGTGGAAGCAAACGCAGGAAAACGGGTCGGTAAGTTCCGAACTAAATGCATATGCCATTCAGGCTTATGATACAGTATGGGCAGTTGCATTTGCAATCGACAGGTTTCTAGAAGAACATAAAAATGTGAGCTTTTCTACCATCTTTAAGCTAGCTTCCATGAGACAATCCGAATTGCAGCTAGGACAGCTCAAAGTCTTCACCGGCGGAGATGATTTACGAGGCCTAATATTGGAGTCGAATTTCACTGGTTTAAGTGGTCAAATTCAGTTCAGTCAAGGCCGGAGTATTGAGAGTGGAGGATATGATGTAATTAATATAAAGAACAAGTCTATTCATGAAGTTGGCTTTTGGTCTTACATTTCAGGTTTTTCGGTTCAGAACATTACCTGGCCTGGGGGAAAGGTAGACACGCCACGTGGCTGGGTAATTGCTGATAATGAAAGACCATTGAGGATCGGTGTGCCTAGAAGAACCAGCTTTGTCGATTTTGTTACCGAGTTGAACAACGGTAACCATGAAATGGTTGGATATTGTATAGATGTGTTCCTTGAGGCAAGGAAGTTAGTCCCATATGATATACCTTTCAATTTCGAGCCTTTTGGGGATGGTCAGTCCAATCCCGACTATAATGAATTTGTACGGATGGTAGACGAAGATGTAAGTCTATTTTGTAAACGAATATGCATATTTAGGATGTGATATTGGGGAAAAATTGCATCAAAACCCCTCCAACATGGCAACTTTTTCTTGACGCCTCCTTAAACTTTCAGAAGTTTCGATTAGCCCACTGAACTTTGATGCCATGCTTCATATTATGGTTGGTTTGATTTTTCAAAGATGCTGTTTTTCAGAAGTTGACATGTTGTGTTGTGGGGGTAAACTGGTGCACTTTTATCAAGTAAGGGGGGCTAAGTGAAACTTTTCAAAGTTAAGTTTGGTATATGGCAAAAGTTGCCAAATTTAGAAGGGTCTCTTGATGCATTTGGTATGTGATATTAACATGATTAGAATGAATGAATGCATTGCATACCTTTTGGTCTTCAGGTATTTGATGCGGCTGTAGGAGACATTACAATAGTCACAAACCGTACAAAAATAGTGGATTTTTCTCAGCCTTATGCCTCCACAGGTCTTGTGGTGGTGGCTGCCATCCACAACTCGAAAGGAAGCGCGTGGGTGTTTCTAAAACCATTCACAGTTGACATGTGGTGTGCAACCGCTGCTTCTTTTGTAATGATCGCAGTTGTCATTTGGATTCTCGAACATCGAGTCAATGATGAATTCAGAGGCCCGCCTAAACGGCAGCTCGTCACCATGTTCATGTAAGTTCGATAATTACTCTATCATCAAAACATCTATGAAACATTATTAATCGGTCACTAATGTTGTTTACTTGCTACATGGTCCAGGTTCAGTTTTTCGACGTTGTTCAAGACAAACCGTAAGGAATCCTTACATTTCATATCAATCAGGGCTTGTTTGGGATTGCTGTCAGAGCTGCTGACACGAAAAGTTTCACTTACAAACCTTTAATAAAAAAACATATTTTGGCACTGGACAAAATATTTTGACTCTTAATGCTTAATTAATTAGGAACTGTTTGCTATTGATTTCCAAAGCTTTTTGAGACATCAACCTGTAAAAGCTTGAAAATGGTGCTTTTCGGGACAGAATCCCAAACTGGCCCTAAATATGATCTTTAGTAGCTCTATTTGTGAATTTCATGTTGTGATTGCAGAAGAAAGCATTGTAAGTCCGCTAGGACGAATGGTGATGGTAGTATGGCTTTTCCTATTAATGGTAGTAACTGCCAGCTACACGGCGAATTTGACGTCAATCCTTACAGTCCAGCAACTTTCTTCGCCCATTACTGGAATCGATAGCTTGATTGCAAGTAACTGGCCAATAGGATACCGGGCTGGTACATTTACGTTCGATTACCTGACTGAAAACCTACATGTACCGTCTTACACACTGGTCCCACTCAAGTCTCCTCAAGAGTTTGAAAGCGCTCTTAGGCGTGAGCCCAATACTGCAGGATGGGTGGCTGCCATTGTTGATGAGCTTCCCTATGTTGAGCTGTTTCTTGCCAATCAAACTGACTTTGGAATCATAGGGCAGCAGTTTACGAGAAACGGGTGGGGATTTGTAAGTTCTTCTGTAACTCTCTTGCATTTTAATAAGTTCGTAAATATGGATTTCTGTTTCTATTCATGTAGCATTAGTCGATATGGTAGACAATTTTTACATGGTATTACAAATTTAGTTTTGTACTGCGTACAGATTTGTGCTCTGACCTGCATACCTTAATTTTTTCGCAGCGGATTACATGCCTCGTCTCATAATATTGAAAATAGTTTGACTATATGCCCCACATGTAGTACATAGTCAAGTGTCAAATTTGTGTTACAGATTGTACAACAAATAGAATGCTAGAATTAAGGAGAGATTTTAGTAATTGGGTTTAATTAGAATCAATTATTTTCCTTTTCTTTACTGATGTAACCAGTATATATACATGTGTATTCTATCGTAACATATATAAGTTTCTTCTCCCCAATTATCATGGTATCAGGGCCCAAAATCTTGGGTTCCTATTTCTAATAAATTACAGACAAAATCCTGTTTCTCTTTTCTGGTTTTCCAGATTCTCAGTGAAGCGTCTGATCTTCTTACCCACTCAATAAAACATTTTTTTTGTTTACTCACGTCCACCTCATAACAGTCTCTCAGATTCCAAATCAGCGTTTCTATCTGATTCCGGCTCGCTTACCACTGTCACCTCATTTTCCGGCGGGAATTCACCGGACTTCTCCTGTCTCATATTCCGCCGTTCCTATCTGGTTAGTTCTGATTTTGTTTGGGTTAGGACTGGCTGATCGTTCTCCATTAATTAAATTTAGTCAATCAGTATTTTTCTTCTTTTTGTTATGATGGGAGACAAAACTGAACAGAAGGTGATTACTGAAGTTAGTATTGGGTCATCTAGGATTACCGATAGGAAATTAATTGGGAGTCAGAATTATATTCAATGGAAAAGGATTATTTGTAGATTTGTTAATGGTGCCGATTTAGAGGACCACTTAACTGGCAATCCTCCGTCAGGCCTTGAAGCTAGAAAGAAATGGGAAAAAGATGATGATAAATTGTTTAACTTGATTCAAAACACCCTAGATCCTTCTGTTGATGATGTTGTAACTCATTGTGAAACCGTTAAAGAATTATAGGAATATCTTGAATTTATGTATGCTTCTAAGGAAGATATGTCCTATATTCACAATTTGCTCTTTAAACTTTATCGACCGGATAAGAAAGGTCGCCCTCTTAAACAGTATTACATTGATTTCAAAAATGTTGTTGAAGAAGAACGATCCATTTTTCCAATTGTTGCTGATGTGAAGAAAATGCAAGAACAGAAAGAAGTTGTACAGGTACAATGTTTTCTAGCAGGGTTGGGACCTGATTATGATGTGGCTCGTAGTCAGCTTCTAACTAGTGGAGGAACATTTCCATCACTCTATGAAGTGTATGCCAGATTATTACGAGTGTCTCAGGATGAGGAAATGGTGATTGGTGGCATCCCAAATAACACAGTAGCATTAGTAGGCAATGCTAAACAAGGTGGCAAATTTGGAAGTGGAAACAATAATGGCAATCCTGCCCGAGTTTGTCGTTGTGAGAAAGGACACCTAATTGGGGAATGCCGGAAGCTGAAAGGTAGATCATCCAGGTTCTCAAATCAGAACACTCAAAATAAATTTGCAAATGTAGCAGCTACTCAAGAAGGCATCATTTCAGTTCCTCAACCCACTGCATCAACTATCACTATATCAATGGATGAATATCCCCGGTTAACAAATGCTCAGCAACAAAGTTCTGGTGTTTTTGATCAGCAATCAGTATCCGCTTTGGCTAATATAGGGAATCATGCAACCTGCCTTTCCACCTCATCTCATAATTGGATCATTGACTCAGGGGTCACTGATCATATGACCGGCAACAAAGGTATCCTTTCTTCTTACAAATCTTCTTACCATTTGCCTCCTGTTACTCTAGCAAATGGGCCTAAAGCTTCAGTTATTGGAAATGGGACAGCATCTCCATAAAAAACTCTTCCTTTATCATTAGTTTTGTGTCAATCCAATCCGTTAGCCAAATCACAAATAATCTTAATTGTTGTGTTATTTTCTACCCTACTTATTGTCTTTTTCAGGATCTTGGGACGAAGCAGATAATTGGTAAAGAGTGTTTGGTGGATGGATTATACACTCTTGAATCAACCTCTAGATCAATGCCTCAATCAATGGCTTGTACGAGTTCTACCTCTCTACATCTTCATTGTCAACTTGGTCACCCACCCCTCCATATATTCCAAAAGTTATGCCCTAGTCTTAAACGAGAGTCCAACTTAGAATGTGAACCTTGTCAATTTGCAAAACATCATAGGTTGTCTTACTCTCCAAGAATAAATAAACGGGTTGAGTCTTCATTTAATTTGGTAAATAAACGGGTTTGTGTTTTAAGAAGTGACGATGCAAAAGAATATCTTTCTAACTCTTTTTCATCCTACCTCTCACAACATGGCATTATTCATCAGACTTCTTGCATTGTTACTTCTCAACAAAATGGTGCTGCTGAACCGAAGAACCGTCACCTACTTGAAGTTTCTCGAGCTTTAATGTTTCAAATAAATGTTCCAAAATCTTTTTGGGATGATGTAGTTTTTACTGCATGTTTCCTTATAAATCGCATGCCGTCCTCAGTTCTTCATGATCAAATCCCT
Organism: Euphorbia schlechtendalii; assembly: GCA_949673415.1. Lineage (NCBI taxonomy): Eukaryota > Viridiplantae > Streptophyta > Magnoliopsida > Malpighiales > Euphorbiaceae > Euphorbia > Euphorbia schlechtendalii. The sequence goes on along the minus strand of CATIWQ010624705.1, from coordinate 16,889 downwards.
TATTCTCTTCTTTTTCCATCAAAGGTCTTATTTCCTCTTCCCCCTCGTATATTTGGATGCACTTGTTTTGTTCAAGACATGCGACCTCAGGTTTCAAAACTTCACCCAAAATCTCTTAAGTGCATCTTTCTGGGATATTCTTGACAACAAAAAGGTTATCGATGTTATTCTCCTTTTTTAGGTCGTTACTTGGTATCTGCAGATATCACATTTTTTGAAAACAAGTCATTCTTTAGTTCCGCTGCATCTATTTCTGCATCTTATACTATTAATTTGGATGATGATTTTCTTGTTTACGCTCTGAGTGAACAAGTTTTATCTTCTGTTACTCCCGTTAACCTCCCTCCTAGACCAGTTGTTCGTCATGTCTACTCGTGTCGTCCACGGCAAGCGATTGAGGCATCATCTCTTGATACAAACACCAATGTTACACCTACTTCTTCGTCTTTAAACCCTGTGGGGACTCTTAACTCAAGCCTTAACCAACCAGTTGCTATCCGCAAAGGTAAACGTTCATGTACTTATCCTATTTCTACCTTTGTTTCTTATGATACCTTATCACCTTCTTCTAAGTCATTTGTAGCCACCCTAGACTCTGCTGTTGTTCCCAAATCTATAGCTGAAGCATTAACTCATTCCGGTTGGCAAGAAGCAATGAAAGAAGAAATGATGGCATTTGAACATAATCACACTTGGGATTTGGTGAATCTACCTTCAAGTAAGAAAGCTATTGGATGCAAATGGGTGTATACTGTCAAAATGAATCCAGATGGATCAGTGGCGCGATTAGAAGCCCGTTTTGTTGCAAAAGGGTATGCTCAGTCTTATGGAGTTGACTACTCTAAGACATTTTCCCCGGTTGCTAAACTCTTTTCAGTTCGATTGTTTATCTCATTGGCTACCACTTATGATTGGGATCTCCATCAACTGGACGTTAAAAATGCATTCTTACATGGAGATTTATGTGAAGAAGTGTATATGGAGCAACCACCTGGGTTCGTTGCTCAGAGGGAGACAGACAAGGTATGTAAATTACGAAAGTCCTTATATGGTTTGAAACAGTCTCCGCGAGCATGGTGTGGAAGATTCAGTTCAGCTGTGATTGAATTTGGCTTACAGAGCAGTGCTTATAACCATTCTGTGTTCTTCTCATCATCTAGCTCGGGGTGCATTTTGCTAGTTGTGTATGTGGATGATATTGTGATCATCGGAAGTGATAAGACAGGAATTTCAAAGCTAAAAACGTTCCTTGGTATTTGCTTTCAAACAAAGGACCTAGGAGTGTTAAAGTATTTCTTGGGGATTGAAGTCCTTCGTAGTAGAAAAGGAATCTTTTTGACTCAGAGAAAATATTATCTCGATCTACTAAATGATGCAGGATTGATTGAAGCTAGGACTTGTGATGCACTAATGATACCGAGTGTAAAGTTGAAAAGGAGACCTACTTGACAATCCAGAGAAGTATCGAATAGTAGTTGGAAGTTGAATTATCTTACAATTACTCATCCTGATATTGCATTTCCAGTAAGCGTTGTTAATCAATTTGTATCATGTCCCAGAACTTCACATTGGGATGCTTTGACCCATATATTGAGGTATTTGAAAGAAGCACCTGGGTGATGAATCTTGTACCAAAATCATGGCAACCATATGATAGAAGGCTTTACAGATGCTGATTATGCTGGTGATATTACTAATAGACGATCTATAATCGGTTATTGTGTCTTTGTTGGAGGTAATCTTGTGTCTTGGAAAAGTAAGATGCAAACAGTAGTATCACGTTCGAGTGCAGAGTATGAATACAAGGCTACGGCACAAACAACTTGTGAGCTTGTTTGGCTACGGAATTTTCTTGGAGAATTAGGTTTTGCTCAAACGAAACTAATGACGTTGTGGTGCGACAACGAGGCAGCCATTTACATTGCCAACAATCCTGTATACCACGAACGAACCAAACATATTGAAGTTGACTGTCACTTCACCAGAGAACAGATAGAGGATGGTACAATCTTAACTCAACATGTCAGGGAGCCAACTAGCGGATGTATTCACTAAAGCTTTACCGGCATAGTTGTTAAAGGCGCGCCTGATGTAGGGCGCCACCCTTGGAGCCTCGGCATATCACAGGAGGAGTGGTGTCCAAGGCGTGCCTCACGGACACTTCTATCCTAAGGGTTTAATTTTGCATAATTATGTTTTTTACATTCATTTTTAAGAGTTTTAAATAATAATATAAGGCTAGATATTCCTAATTCAATTCTATTAAAGCTAAATCAACTCAAGTATAGGTATTCTTGATACGTGTAAAATTTACATACATACATACACACAACAATTCTATTTAATGGTTTTAACTTACTTTAATATATTTTCCATCTATTTTTAGAGTTTTAATAAAAGAAAGAGTGTAAATATTCGTAATTCAATTCATTTTTAAGGTTGGATTAATTCAAGACTAGATATTCTTAATGTAATATGTCAATTTTACATGTATATGTATCTCTAACAATTATCTTAGTTCTTTTTTGTTATGTTATTGCATCTAACTTCACTTTGTAAGAAAAATATTTTTTGTAAATTTTTGTTGCCCGAGGTACCTCAGACGCTCTCCTTGACTTCGGGCGTGCCTTCAGGCAAGGCTAGCCCTCTTTCACCTCTGTGTGCTTAGCGCCTTTGACAACTATGTTTACTGGGCAGTAGAGTCAATTACATTTGTACCAAGCTAGGCATGATCAATATCTATGCTCCAGCTTGAGGGGGATTGTTACAGATTGTACAACTAATAGAATGCTAGAATTAAGGAGAGACTTTAGTAATTAGGTTTAATTAGAATTAATTATTTTCCTTTTCTTTACTGATGTAACCAGTATATATACATGTGTATTCTATAGTAATATATATAAGTTTCTTCTCTCCAATTATCAATTTACAAAGAAATCAAAGTACTTATAAAATTTAGGAGTCAAAGCAACGGAACTACAGGGCTATATCATAGGAGCTAAGGGCGCACAAAAGGCATGTACAAAAAAGGCCCATTGATATAAAAAAATTTTATATAATTATGAAAGGTTTATCGTTGCAAACTTTATGAACAATTTTTTGTTCAGGACTCAAATTTGAATAGGACTTTTCTGTTTCTTCTTATTTCTTTTAACTTGCACCCTTTTTAAACTCTCTATCTTCACAAAAGGAAGATGCTATAAGGAAAAAATGGTAAAAGAAAGATGTTGCGCCTTATTTAAACAGGCGCACGCCTTGAGCTTTGCATCACAGCAAGGCTGCGCCTTTAACTACAATGAGCTATGTTCTCGTGCTCCCTATTGTAATTCTATAAATATATTGTCGTAAAAGTTGTTCATTGTGATAAACCAGGCGTTCAAAAGAGAATCACCACTGGCCGTAGACATGTCAACCGCGATTCTGAAGCTTTCGGAGAACGGAATGCTTCAAAAGATGCGGGAGAAATGGTTATGTCGCGAGGGTTGTCCTGGAAACAAGTGGCGAAATGCAGAGCCGAACCAGCTTCAAATGATAAGTTTCTGGGGTCTGTATCTGCTGTGCGGGGCAATCACTGTTGCCGCTCTTCTACTTTTTCTGCTAAGGGTCGCTCGCCAATTCGTGCGCTACAAGCGCAGGCAAACCCAGCTTGTTTCCCACTCACCAGTTTCATCGACAGCTCATTGTTCCCATGTGTTCTTTCACTTTCTCGACTTCATTGACGAGAAAGAAGAAGCCATCAAGAAATATTTCAGTCATCCTGAGAATCCACCGCGGCTCAACTTAGACAGATAAAATACTTCAGGTAATCTCAAAAAGGATCTGGACTTTATGCTTTGTAATTACAGCCAATCTTTTATATGCTTGTTCAATGTAAAAATATACTATAAAGAAAAGAGTAATGTATGGATACATAGCTCGTAAATTGTATAAAAATTTATTTAGTCAATTTTCTCCCTGTCCCTATATTTGTTGCAGTTTAGCTTTTTGTTATTGTTTTTCAAGCTGCTATTTCAATAAGTTAAGCTCACAAAATTTTTTTCTAGAATTACATATTTTGATTTTGAATAACACATTTGATCCTTAATGTCATTTAATTAGGAACTGTCTGATTTGTTTTATAAAAAATCTATTGCTTATAGTCTAAACTTGAAATGGAGCTTTAAAAAAAAATTGAAAATGGAGTTTTAAAAAAAAGATTCAGATAGTAAAGCAAAACTGGTCCCTTAATGATACAAATTTACCCTATTTTTTCACACCCTGTTTTCTCGCATTTCTTATCTTTTATTACAACTTACAAGTTTGTTTTTGTTTTGTTTTGGAAAACTACTCCCTTCGTTTACTAAAGTCTACCACTCCCTTCGTTTACTAAATATTGTGTTTTAAAGAGATTTTGTTATCTCTTTTTTATTGTCATTTTGTATTTCTAAGATGTTTTTTTTACCAAGTTTTCCATTTCTACCCCTATTAATTTGTTTAACTTTCTAGATAATTATATTCTAATCTCCAATAACAAGAGAGTATTATAGGTCAAATTATTTTTATTGAACATATTAATAAAGTCTTGAAAATTGAATAGGACATTTATGAAAGGGTAAACTAGTAAATCATTTTATTTAGTTAGTTGTTATCTTAAAAGTTGTGAATTAGTTAAAACGATAATATTTAGCAGACGGTACTCATTAATGCAATAATAGTAATGAGAACTATACTCTCTTTTTTCAACTTACACAATTGATTGCTTGGGTCTTTTTTACGGTGGATAACATATGTATAATTCATTGCCACTCAATTATAAAAGAAATGGACCAGACAATTACTTGGCAACAAGCAAACTGCATCAAGAATATGTAGTATAATAAAAACGCATCCCTATTCTACTGTAAATAGAATCTTAAAATTCTTGATTTCTTGTCTAAGATTTTAATACAATACAAGTAATTCTTGAAATAGAAGTAATTAAAAGAATTTGTGCAGATCACTTGTCCAAACGTGATTATATATGCGCTGTTTTATCACTTAATTAATTCTTTTGTAAAGGTATTCAAAGTTTATTCTACTATATTTTGAATTATATTTATATTAATATGATTGGTGTATTGTAAATTAATAATACAAAATGGAAAAGAAAAGCTGAATCAATCAGTACAAACTTTACAAGTTGATTAGATTAGGAATTGCCACGTGATCCACACAATCAACAAATAAGACTTTTTTCTTTTATTATTTAATTAAGTTCTCCCAAATCTCAGAACTTATATGAAAATTAAAGAGCCTAAGAAATTGTCAAAAAAAATCCCTATGTGATACGTGTAATCTCAAACTCCGTTCAAATTTCACTACGTGTATTAAATATTGATGAAGCTATATATAAATTCTTTTACCTTCACATCTGTTTGTGCTTGACATGAACATTCCAAACCAATAAATATAATAATTAAACGTTTTATTATTTTTCGTGTATCAGAATCACAGTTGGATCAATCATTTAATAATTACTACAACATCAGTAAGCTTTGAGTTGTGCTATCAATTGAAAAAGACATAAAAGGGGATAACGATGCTTAGCTTGAATTTAGATGACTGTCTAAATCTTTGTTTTCCAAATTCCTTTTTCTGCCATACAATTCAAGGTAATTAAGCTTCCTCTTCACCTATTCCATTTGTTTATTTTTAATTTATATTTTTTAGTTTTTTTTTTTTTGCATGTGGATTTTCTACTGTTTCTATGGACCCAATTGTGCTGTAATTCTGATTCACTGAATAGCAGTTGTAAAAGTAAGATAATTTTATTTGTGACTTGGCAGTTGGCAATGATGAATGAAGGCTTTGGGAAATAAGTGGTCAATGATCATGAATTTGTTCTTAAAAATGAGGTTTAATCACAGACAAGTGTTTGCATTAATGCAATGTTTGTTGATTTTTGGTTGTATTTGTATTATATTTATGCCCAATATGGAAGTGATGGGTATGGATGCAAATTCAAGTGATTCTTCATCATGGCCTAGTTCAGTAAATGTAGGAGTTTTATTTACTTTTAATTCAGTAATTGGAAGAGCAGTTTTGCCTGCAATTTTTGCTGCCATTGATGATGTCAATTCTGATTCAACTATCCTTCCTCGTACCAATCTCAGTCTCCTTCTTCATGACACCAATTGCAGCGGATTTTTGGGAACCATGGAAGGTAATTATTTCAATTGTTTTTCTTTCTATATCACCATCCACTTCCTGTTTGATGAAATGTCTCAATGAAATTGTTTCAATGACAATGTGAAACAAACCTTAATCAAGGGACTTAAATACAATTTTTTTGGATCCTGTTGCACAACTCAAAACTCTTTTCGGCCTATGATATATCGAAATTGTGAAACTGCCTATTCAGTACTTGACATATTTATTTTATGTTTGTTTGGTGCATGACATGTCCAATTTTAGTACGTTAACATCACACAACACTGACCGTTGATAATTCTATGCACCGTTTCAAAACATATCCATGCTCTATTTCACGCTTATTCTTGTCGGATGAATTATTAACGTACTAAAAATTAAATAGGTCATGCACATACTGAACACCTTAAGCACCAAATACCTGAAAAGTGAATATAGCAGGCACCAAACAGACAATTTCAACAGCTTAGACACTAAAATGGATTTGAGTTATAGATTAGTACCAAAAAAGGTATTCAACTCATAATTTAACATGTTAAGACTAATCAAGAGTCTTTGCCATGCAGCTTTGGAGCTAATGGAAAACAAAGTGGTAGTTGCAATAGGCCCCCAATCATCAGGAATAGCTCATGCAATCTCACATGTTGTCAATGAACTTCACATACCACTTTTATCATTCGGAGCCACCGACCCGACCCTGTCCGCCCTTCAATACCCGTATTTCGTCCGGACCACGCAAACCGACTACCACCAAATGTTCGCAATCGCCGACCTCGTCACCTACTACGGGTGGCGAGAAGCGATCGCCATCTTCGTAGACGACGATTACGGCAGAAGCGGCATTTCCGTCTTAGGCGACGCCCTTGCGAAAAAGCGTTGCAAGATCTCCTACAAGGCCGCAATTAGCCCCGGGGCGTCGCGCGGTGCGATAAAAGACTTGTTGGTAGCCGTGAACCTGATGGAATCTCGGGTTTACGTCGTTCACGTGAATCCCGATTCGGGTTTGGAAATATTTTCTGTCGCGCAAAGTCTCGGGATGATGACCAAGGGCTATGTTTGGATCGCGACGGATTGGCTTCCTTCGGTTTTAGATTCATTGGAGCCGGTCGATTCAGACACGCTGAATCTCTTACAAGGGGTTGTTGCTCTTCGGCATTACACGCCCGAGACCGAACAAAAGAAGAAATTCATGTCAAGGTGGAAAAGCCTAAAACATAAGACTAGCAATGGAACTGCGGGGTTCAATTCTTACGCGCTTTACGCTTATGATTCGGTTTGGTTAGCTGCTCGAGCCCTTCAAACGTTCTTAAATGCGGGAAAGAACATATCTTTCTCTAGCGATCCAAATTTGCAAGACACGAATAAAAGCGCGTTACACTTCGGTTCGCTCCAAGTTTTCAATGGAGGCCGCGATTATCTCCAGACAATTCTCGGTATGAAATTCACCGGTCTCAGCGGAGAAATTCGGTTCGATGCTGATAGAAATCTAGCTGTTCGAGCATACGATGTTCTCAACATTGGTGGCGGGCCCCGTCGAATCGGGTACTGGTCAAACCACTCCGGTCTTTCGGTTAAAGCTCCGGAAATTCTACACCGAAAGCGTCGCAACAGTTCAACCGACATTCAACATTTATACTCAGTGATATGGCCAGGAGACAGTACGGGCGTCCCTCGAGGATGGGTATTCCCGAATAACGGGAAGCCGTTGCGAATCGCTGTACCGAATCGAGTGAGTTACAAAGACTTTGTGAAAAAAGACAAAAACCCTCCGGGAGTTAAAGGGTATTGCATTGATGTGTTTGAGGCTGCAATAAACTTGCTTCCTTATGCTGTTCCTCACACTTATGTTTTATACGGCGACGGTCAAAGCAACCCTCTTTACAGCGATCTGGTCAACGCAGTCGCTCAAGATGTGAGTAATCTAATTCGAATTTGTGACCGAAACTGTTCATTCACATTCAAGTAGCGATTTTTTTGTTTTGGGTCAGGATTATGATGCGGTTGTGGGTGATGTGGCGATAACTACAAACAGAACGCGAGTTGTTGACTTTACGCAGCCTTATATGGAATCGGGGCTAGTTGTAGTTGCTCCTGTCAAGCAAGCAAAAACAAGCCCTTGGGCTTTCCTCAAGCCATTTACTTGGAAAATGTGGCTCGTTACTGGCGCCTTTTTTCTTTTGATCGGGGCTGTCGTTTGGATCCTCGAACATCGGTTTAATCATGAATTCCGAGGTCCTCCAAGGCGACAACTTGTTACGATATTCTGGTCGGTATCCTATTCAAGTAACATTTCATAAAATCATAAGGATGCTCCTGACTTACCGTATTTTCGTATTTTTCAGGTTTAGTTTCTCCACTATGTTTTTCTCCCATAGTAAGTGAATTTACACTAGTTTCTATTTCTTTATCGGGTACTGTTCTTTTCAATTTATTCATCAGTTAATTCAGTTCAATATGTATAAGTTATAAGTACATTATGGTTCAGCATACCTGCAAATAAGTTGAAAAGAACAGAGCCTAGCTAAATTATGTCGTTCTTCCGAAATTCTTATCATTTCTCGCAACTTGGATGTGTAGGAGAGAACACTGTGAGTTCGTTAGGACGTTTGGTGCTGCTGATATGGCTATTCGTAGTCTTGATAATCAATTCTAGCTATACTGCCAGTTTGACATCGATCCTCACAGTGCAGCAATTAACGTCAAGGATTGAAGGGATCGACTCCTTGATCTCAGGCAGTGAACCAATTGGAATTCAAGAAGGCTCGTTTGCATGGGACTACCTTGTTGATGAGCTCAACATAGCGGAATCTAGGCTCGTGATACTGAAAAACCAAGACGATTACTTGAAATACCTTAAACTAGGACCAGACAAGGGTGGCGTGGCCGCTGTTGTCGACGAGCTTCCTTATGTCGAACTTTTCTTGTCCAGCAGCAAATGCGGGTTCCGGGTAGTCGGGCAGGAGTTCACGAAAAGCGGTTGGGGATTTGTGAGTATCAAATCATAGTTCATTGATCCCGAACTTATCTCTAAATGCTCATTTACTCCTTGAACTTTCAAAAATTCCAGATAACTCCTTGAACTTGCAAAAAGCGCATTAGTTTTCCTCTCAGTGCCATGTGTTAGCTTCCAGTTGGTAAGAGAAAAAAATGACATCTTTAAAAAATCAAGCCAACAAGAAAATGACACGTGAAATTGAAACGGCAAACTGGTGCAGTTCTTGCAAGTTCAGGGGTAAATGAACGTTTAGAGACAAGTTCAGCCTAGTATTTACATACAAAGTTTTGACAAATGTTTTAATCTTGGGTTTGGTTTTTGCAGGCATTTCAAAGGGATTCGCCTCTTGCGGTAGACTTGTCAACCGCGATCCTTCAACTGTCCGAAAATGGCGACCTTCAAAAGATTCATAACAAATGGCTGATGCGAACCGAGTGCTCGATGCAAATCAGTACAGAGAGTGACCGGCTATCGTTGGGTAGCTTCTGGGGTTTGTTCCTCATATCTGGCATTGTATGTGTCATTGCACTTACCATGTTCTTTTGTAAAATCATATGTCAGTTCCGTAAATTCACTCCCGAAGAAAAACCTGAAGAGGACATCGAGCCTGCAAGGCCTCGACGAACGCTTCGTTCCACAAGTTTCAAGGATTTGATTGATTTTATCGATAAGAAAGAAGTAGAGAATAAACACATGATTAAAGGGAAGACGACAGACAGCAAGCAAAAACATAATGCGATTGTGGATGCAGAGTCGAGTTCTTCTGCCTAAAGTCGAAAAAATACACAAGTTTTCGGTTTATGAATTTTCCGAATTCAACTTCCTTGAAATCGAATAACTATTCATGTAATACTAATATACAAGTAAAAAATAGGCACTAACAGATGTTAGTTATAATGAAGAATATTTAAAAATTGTACTTTAGCATTTCTTCTCATGAGCATGAATGAAAAGCTCTTTTTATATGCACTTCTATATTTTCCACGTCCACTATAAATTTGGATTATGATTAAAATCAAAACGAGTTCATGTTACAAATAGGGCATAATAAGTTCAGTTTAACTCAGATTACTTGGTCATAGATTTAGACTAAAATAAAGCGGATCTGGCAGCATATCCCATGCTTTATACCGCCGTTATACTTACCGTATTGGGATGTATAAATGTGTGAAAAAAATTTGCTTCAGCCTTGAAGTTTGATGTTTCAAAAGCAAGATGTGAAATGTGCATACAAGTTTACCCTTATATTTACCGTAAAAATAATATAGAACTTGAAGTAGTATAAAAGGATCCCTGCATCCAGCAGGCATGAAATTTACAGAACCCTTTCCCTGCTAATTTCGAGAGGGATCAAACTACTTGACCTTCTCCTCTCTGCTCGAAAGTACAATTGAGTAAAATCTGAAAAAAAAAATTGCTAAGGGAAAATCTGAAAGATTTAACCTTCAACATAAAGAAGCAGAATGTGAACGATATTTCAAGAACATGCCTTTTTCTGTAATAGTTAACCGAATCCCATTCGAGGCCAATTATTATTTCATTGAAAAAAACCCCATAACTGTGGCTCTGAATGCAAATTTATACATGAAAATCCTGCAAATATTAGACTGAGAACAAGTGATTAATAATTTCATTCAAGTTGTGCTTCTCTCTTTGGGGGCTCTATCTCCAAATAAGTGTAGGGCTCTGTGGGTTCCTCCCTGCACAACCACATGCTGCTATCAGTCACATACTATCCATTTCGGCCCTATTATTTTCGACTCAATAGAGAATGAAACTGAATTGCAATCCAAAAGAACAATGCCTTTACACATTGAATGATCTTCGCACGCTTAATTATACAGATTAACCACAAGAACCATGTCAACCTAAATTTTCTACTCTACACTATCAGACCACATCCATCAAATAGAACCTAGGTAGCACAGAAACAGGAACAGAAACATTTCCGTTTTGCAGAAACGCATACTGGAAACGCCAAATATAACGTGATTTCAGGTTTTCAACACGGAAACGGAAACGGAAAACGTTAATGTTTAGGAGTTTCTGTGCTTCCTAAAATAGAGCAGTTATGGTATGGGTATCCATCATTAGAAGTACAGTAATGCTTTCTCAGATTAGTAATATATTACTTTGATTTATATGTTCCAGACCATTAAAAAATTCCCCTTATGAAATTTATTTTATGATAGCACTAACTAAAAAACCAATCAAATGACAATGACCATGCTTAAAATTTATAAAATTTGTAGTATGAGCATGGATGATGTAAATAATGAACATACCCAAGTTTGGAGCGCATGCATTTCCAGAAGAGTTTGAAAGGTCCTGGAACAGTTTTAAAAGGATTTCCTTCAAAACAAGCCTACAACAAGAAAAATATTAACTACAATTAACATAAGTGTTGAAAACGGACATTGAACTCAATAAGAAGGTTGCAGAAATTTCCTCAGAGACGCGATAAGGGATTTCTTAGCACTTCAGTTCTCCAAAAAACAGTTTCGAAGAAAATCATGTTGAAGGATTAACCCCTATACTTAAGACAGGAGATACTTTGGGGTCCATACGAACAAAAAACAGATAATAAAGAACAGAAAGGTGTTAAGGCATTCCTCATTCAACATGACAGTCATATTGTTTCACATTCAACCATACAAACAAGTTCACTGTTAGTGTTATCTCTAGGTTATTTACAAGATGCATTATCTTCATTGAATTACAATATACTTTTTTACTTGAACACTTCTGAAAAAGATTTATAACTTTAATGAATGGTAATTTGGAGTTGAGTTATATTTTTGAGAACAGGAACCCCAGAAAAGAATAACCAGAAATAGCTGAACCTGCAATTTTTGGATGCGGTCAACTTAACCAAATGAGGTCCTCTCGGTCAAAATTTATCTACATTGAAAAATATGGACTAGACAAGTATTTTCCCACTTACACTTTTTTCATCAATCTATGCTTATATGAAGAGGTGAAACAAATAGTAAGTGTATGCATCCTTAATCTACAACTTCGACAAATTACGACTCTGTTAACAAATCAGGCCAGATTCTAGCCCATGAAAACCATGTGCAAAATCTATCTTTTCATGTTAAGAAATGCATGATAATCCTATCAGCAAGGAATTAATCCAGTTATTTCCAAAACAAAGAAGAACCACACCTACCAATTGGTAACCACTTCAATAGTAGGGTACGATTGATAATTTCGAATGTCGTCATCTCAATGCTCATATGAAAAATTGTTATTTCATGATATAATCCAAGCATAAGAAAAAAAACTAAGATGGGTAGACTATTTATCTTAAACTAATGGAAACAAGAAAATGAAGGATGATAACAAAGAAGAATGCCTATTGCCTAGCAAGATCCTAGAGAGCTCATTTGACTAACAAATATGATAGAACAATAGCAATAATGGCATTGGATTCTCAGATAGACTTTGGCTAAAGCAATCTCAACGAAATGAAACTGAGAGTTGCTTATTCTGTTTGAAACGTGTAAATGTATAAAGAATTACAGGATCCATTTTAAGGAGCTGAATCTTCTGATTGCTTAACAGTTAACACATTCTATTTTCTTGTTGGATGCGTATCACCTTCATAACAAATTAGGTTTCCACATTTCACTAGACTGACACAGATCTCTGGTTACATCCCTAAAGTCTAATTAAACTCCATTAAACCTCAATTGCAGCCATCTCACTAAAGAGTCATTTTTACAAAGTTCTAACTATAATCACCTAAGCATTGAATTCCTTCATAAAAGCATAACAGCTAGTTGAAGTCATCTATTTGTTCTATGGATTAAAAACCTTCTCCCTAGTCTAATACGAAAGCAGCTAATTAAGACTTATAAAGAGAGAATTGATATTAAGAGGCAAGAAAAGAAATGTAGAAGAAAGTACTTGAATAACGTCCTCAGCCCGATCATTGCATCTGTGTGCCTTTGGTTGCCGGTGCTCTCCTTCCGGCGTCCCCCATGGACTCTCCCTCCTCGGCACTGGCCTCGTCTCGCTCATCTTTACTTCAAGTTCAACCTTCAATCGGGTGTGGAACCCTAACTGCGAATTTGATGTCACCCAGACTGACTCTGTTGAATCTGCAAGTCAATCGTTCCCAAAACGACACGTCGTGCAACTTCAATTGTGTTTTGAAATGACAAAACGTTGAGTTTTGTTAATTATTGAACGGCGTCGTATTGTGCCTAATAGATGAGTAGGTAATTGCTAGTCCGGTCCGATTTCCGACTTTCCAGATCCACTTTCTTCTCAGATCAGGTGCTGTCTGAAGTTTGAAGAGCTTCGTAAATTGCAGAGCAAAGGGAAAAAAGAGAGCAGAAAATCCGAAAATGGGAGCACTCATTACAGCAATCGACGCCGTACTCTTCCTCTTCTTCCTCCTCATTGCCGTCGCTGCACCAACAATCGACTCCCAGACTTGTCTCCCCCTCCATCTCTTCCCTAATTTCTTGATTGATCTCAAGAAGAAGTACGCCGAATCCTATGGCGACTATCTCATCTCCGAGAAGCCACATTTCTTCGTCGGAATCGTTTGGCTGGAGCTTTTTTTCCAGTGGCCTCTAGCTCTTGTCAATCTGTACGGGATTTTGGCTTCCAAGCGTTGGTATAGCACTACTTGCTTGATCTATGGCGCTTCCGTCACCACATCGATGGTAATTCTTATTTCCATTTCTAAATATTGAATTGAGCGGCTAGATATCAGCTGTAGGACTGATTGATTGTGTGTTTGGATTGAAATTTAATTACAGGTTGCTATACTAGCGGAGCTGAAGGGGTCAGGCAAGGCATCAGAGAAGCTATTGATGATTTACTATCCATTTCTAGGGCTTGGAGTATCAGCGATGCTACGCGGACTGATGCCTTATTCGGAAGATACAGCTTTGCCTAAGAGAAATGTGTTGCCCAGGAAGAAGAGAGTTTAAGGCACCGATTATCATTCTTCTTTCTCCTCACATTATTCTTTACTATTTACTGATTTATTTTTCCAAACACCTCTTGGGAACAATTTTTGTTTCTTAATGCCTTGTGAAATTCACATGGCTTTGTGCTGATTGATTGATGAGCTCAGATCTTAATATAATCTTTCTTCCATTGAGAAAATTTCATGTTTCTTTTAGTTGAAAGTTGGAATCTTTACTATTTTTATGTATTGAATTCTGATTTCCATAGTCTAACTAGTTTTGTTAAATCTGGAGTTTGCATAAATTTTTGATTTTTTAGTCAAATAAGAAGGGCCTAGAAAATTAAATGATCTTGACTTATCAAAATTAGAAACTTGCCACTCTTCTTGCATCTATCAGATTTCCAGTAAACTCTTTTTCAATCAAAATTTCATTTATATACTGCATATATCTTTGAAGCATTTTTCAGTATAAAAAAATAGTTCTGAAGTATTTTACTTCACATGAAAAGCTAGCTGCTGCATCTTTTAGTTGCCAATCGCAGAATATGACTGTGATGTGGAATGTTTAACTTCCCCAAAATCATTTCGAATCGCAGCATTAAGGATGTTTTATAGTTGTATAATGAACTGTGGAGACACTTCACTATTGAACTCTAATATGTCTGCTGCATATGATGATCACTGATTGATTTGTGATTTTAACTAGGATAGAAAAGCTGTTGCAGATTTTTAATTATGTCAGACGGTAAAAAATTGTACTACACTAGAGCTTACTTATTTGTCTATATATGGGAGGCATCCGGAAAATGATAGGTGTATGGTATGGGGATTGAGGTTTTGCTTTTTTTGTGCCAATCAATAGAAACCAACAAGTGCCGGTGATAGCTTCTTAGGTGGGTTGGTGACTGCATTTAGAGATTGGCTGCATATGATGTTGCCCTACTGAAAAAACTTCCTTGGCTCTCTTAGTTTTGAATAAGTTGGATTCCTCAAGCTCGATTCAACGCATTGCAGGCTTCTACTTAACATTTCTATTATTCGTAAATTTTTCTCTTCACTTATGACGCTTTTGTAATTCATATCATGCTTCCAAATTTGGTTATATGATATATTTTGGCATGGTAATAACTTATAATGGTTTAGGAATGGCGAAAGAATATAATCATGTGGGGTGGATTAGAATTGATTTAGAAAACATGATCAGCAAACGCTTGGTTAAAACTCAGAACTAGCTACTGAACATACCAACATTAGCTTCTTGTCAAAAGTTTTGGTTGATTCCACACGGCTGGTTCGGCTATTGTAATTTAAGTTTAGGTCCTTGTATTAGCTTCTTGTAAAAAGTTTAGTTGATTATACACGGTTGCTTTGGCTTTTGTGATTTAAGCTTAGGTCCTTGTATTGGTTTCTAAATGACTGAAATATCATTTCTACCACATGGTTAAGAAGAAAAGTTATAAGATGTATGAAATTGAAGTATGACAAGTCACATGCTTGAAATAACGGTGTTTTTGGAACAATGTCAAAACGTAGTTATGATTTTGGTGGCTTGGCGAGGGCTTGTCCTGATTACCAAAGTCCAAACTGTCTTAATGGCATCTTCCTTATTTATTGTCCATGCCCCAGGTGAGACTTCATTGTCTAATACCACTAAGTTGTCGTATGATATTCTTAGTTAAACAATCTCCCATGTGGTATTGAAGTTTCCTCATTGTTTTTCATGTTTTGTTTTGTCCGTACTTCCATCAACTTGTAACTGCTGATTGGGTGATAAAACGTTCCATTCATATACACAATGGATTCAGTGGTGACAAGTATGTTAGATTACCCCTCTCTCTTACACATAATTTTCAACTCAACGTTTATTCTTTGTGAGTTCCTTACCAACTCAATTCTTGAACTAAGTCATTTTTTTATTCATTTGTTTTGGCTAGCCAAATTAATATGATGTGTAAGTGTCTATTTTTCCTTGTACAACAATTCAATGTATTCTATTTTTTTCTTGTTGCTTTGAAGGTGAATCAGGCATGTTATTTCCTATAATCAATTGCATTACTGTTCATTTTCTCAACCTTGAGTATACATGCATTTTTATTCTGCCTACACTACAAGAAACCGGATTATTTGTGACAACAATTTATCTGTCACTAAAATTGTTATCATAAAAAGCCATTGCTTGTTACGATAAAATTTTTATTGTCACAAAAATTTGTTTTATGAAATTTTTATTATAAAATTGACACATATAATAGATGTTTTATGACAATATTTTATAGTCGTAACTGATAATTTTTTGTGACAATGTAAATTGTAACCCATAATTTAGAAAATGTGATAATAAAAATTTACAATCACAAAAACTATTTTGGTGACAATAAAAAAAGCTTGCTACAAAAAATAAATTATTTTTGAGACAATATTTTTAATTTGAAACAAAAAATATGTTAGTTACAACTAATAGTTGTCACAAAAATAATCAATAGGTGACGGTTAAAGTTTTATTGTCTCAAAAATTATTTAGTGACAACATAGAAGCTAGTTACAAAATATTTATTATTTTTGTGACAATATTAAATTGAAACAAATAATATGTTAGTAAAAACTAATGATTTTCATTAAAAATATTCAACATGTGACAATAAATTATGTATCATCACAAAAAACTATATGTGTGACATTATAAAAAAGGTATTACAAATATTTTATTAGTTTTGTGACGATAAGTTTAACTTGAAACATAAAATACTTCAATATATTACAATAAAGTTTTATATGACCAAACATTATTAGTGTGCC